>MCJB01023190.1:72667-115168 GCA_002018475.1 Nicotiana obtusifolia | reverse complement strand
GTAATAATTGACGGATCAAAGGGATTCATGAGGTTGAACAACTCTGGTGGTTGATCTGTTGGCTTAAATGAACTAGTTCCCGGTGTATTTGAAAACATAAAGATGTGGCTACTTGGCTTCAGTTTTGCTGGGGAAAATCTTTTTGGGAACTCTTCCGGTCGCGATAGAAAATTTGCGAGAATATTATCCTTTCCTTTCAGGTGCTTGACTTGAAACTTGTAAGGAGAGAACCATTGCGCCCATCTATTATCCGGATCATTTTTGGGAAAGCCTTCATATCCATTTCTATTAGAAATTCTATATGGATAAGGAAGAAATTGAATTTCTTGATTCCATTCTTTACTACAAGAATTTCTTTGAAGGTGGAGTGATAATGTTGCTCGGTATCTTTAAACTTTCCACTGCGTATCCGCATATTTTCTGCTAGCCATCTTTTTCTTCAAATAGAACAGCACTCCAATATTCATGGCTGGTCTGAAGGGATGTAGAGAGACTTGACATTTTTAGATATCTCCTTTATTTTTCTGCCTGCTTCATCCTGTTTCTCTCCCCATGATGGTGCTTTTTTCTTGAGCATTTTCTGTGAGCGGTGAAATGTATGTAGAGATATTTGGGATGAAATCTCTTACATAATTTATTACACCCAAGAACTGTTGGATCTGCTTTGTTGTGAGGTTGGTATCTAGAAATTTAAGTAATTTCTGACATATATGTGGTCCTGGACTGTATTCACCTTGGGCAAAATGCATTCCGAGAAAATCAATCTCCTTTTGAGCAAGAACCATCTTTTTTGCTTAGAGCATGATTCCGTACTGTGTTACTAATGTCTCAAATTGACGAATCAAGTTGACATGTTCCTCCAATGTATCACTAAATAACAGGATGTCATCAATGTAAACTAAGGAGGTATGGAGGATGGGTTGTAAGATTTTTGTCATGGCTTTTTGGAACAAGAAGGGTGCAGTTTTCAACCCGAAGGGCATGACTTTCCACTGGAAGTGATGATCGAGGATGCAAAATCCCGTTTTGGGTCGTTCTTCATGGTGGATTCCCAATTGCCAAAATCCAGATTTTAAATCAAACATGGAAAAATATTTGGCCTTGGCTAAGTGTGAGAAAAGAGTGAGTTTATTTGGGATGGGGAATTTATCATCTTGGAGGAAATGGTTTAGTGGCTGGGAATTAATAACTAACCTGCGTTTTCCTCTTGTCTGCTCAGCTCTTTTGTTGACATAAAATGCTTCGCATGCCTATTGTGAATCCGATGGCTCTATCAGATCAAATTTCAAAAGTTCTTCGCATTCTTTCTTTGCAAGCTGAAGATGATCTGGATTCATGCCTGAATGACTGGCCTTTGTCGGATTGATGTTTTCATTTTTCTTGAAAGGGAGCTTGATTAAAAAACTCTTGGTTTTTCCATAATGGGATTTTCCCTTTCTTCATGAAATCCTTGTGGGATTCAGCACATGAATGTTCAATGAGATTTTGCTCAATCTCTTTGATTTGTTCGTCATTGGTGATTTGGAATAGCCTTGGAATCTCATAATAAGGTCTGAACTGCTTTTTAAAAGCTATCCCGTTAGCCTTGATCTGGAGTTGATCTCTAAGTTGCCTGTAAATGTTGAATCCAATAATAAGATCTTTTCCTGGCACATCAGATCCTAGCAGCTTGGTTCTGTACTTCAATGCTGGAAATAACTCAATTGTGACCGGGTGCTTTGTAATGACATTGTGGTTAAGATTGCATTTGATGCAGTGTTGGAAACCTTGAAATGTGGCACCCATTGATCTTCAGGGAGAACAACAGGATTTATGAGTGAGGATGCAGCTCCGGTGTTGATGAAAGCAATAACTCGAGATGGTTTATCCCATTTGGATGAATAGACTTTGAGTTCTACTTGAGGAACGACTGTGAGAGCATTGATCTCCTCTCGGGCTACGATCACTGGTTCTGAAATTGGTACTGATCATTGCCTTGATCTTCATAGATATCGAGCGAGAATAAAGTTTCTTCATTGGGTTCATCGTCCATAGAGAATATGGATTCAAGGTCCTCTTCTTTTGCAAGATGTATGCCACTGTAATCTTCAATCTCTTCAAGGAGTTTGACAGATCTTCTTGATTGGGGACAATTTTTTGCGAAATGTCCAATCTTATGGAAAATAAAGCATATGTCCTTCTTGTGAAAATTTCCTGACCTTCTGCGTCTGAAATAGTTTGTGCGCTTCTTGGATCTTGATCTTCCATCTGGAATTTTGGCCATCTGAACCTCCTGATTTCTTTCCGTCGTCCCGACGTGTGGCAGGAACATCCTGATCCGGTGGTTAGATCAGATTTGCAGCATGCTTTGTCAAGCGCTGGATTGTGCTGGATAATTTGCTTTAGGGCTGAGCGCTTCGTACAGATGTCATCTAATGCGACGAACATAGCCTGCCTGATGTAACCAATTTGTTAGATGGTTATGGACTGGAACTTTTCTTCAATGATGGTCATGGTTCGGCTTGCCAGCAACTTTGGAAGGAAAGAGACAAAGGCTTGCTTCAGATTGATGTCTCCGCCGATTTCAAAGTATATCTTTGCCGTTTTTTGAAAATGTCTGTCAATGTCATTTCTGTTGAATGACACACACTTCATATCAAAGAGTTGTCTTCGTATTTTTTCCTGTCTTTGGCCAGTATCTCCGCAGAAAACTTCATGTAGGATTCGGATGTTGAAGGCAAAATCTTGGGAAGTGAGAAAAGTATTTTTGTCTTGAATTCCAAGTGAGTTCCACCAATCTCTGAGGATTCCTGAGAACCGTGAAATGAGTTCTGACAAGATGATATACTTTTCTCGTTCTGCCAAATTTTTGGTCACCATCCAGTAGAAGTCTTGGATTCTTTGAGGCCATTTTGAAACCTTGACGTCGTCCAAGGTGAAAGTATGGAAGCCAGTTCCAACCGGCTTGGACGCCATGGGCTCATATCTTCTTTTTGGGATTGGCTCATCTGTCATGCCTTCCTGTTCGTCATCTACTTCAGATACTTTTGGCTCTCTTGGCTGGTTTACAAATATTGGGGGATTGTTATCTTCGGAAGAGTTCTTTATGGATTCATTGCTTGACTGAGAGCTATCTTCCATTGGTTCATCTTCTGATGAATGCAGAGATTCTGACCATGGAGTATCTTCTTCTGATATGCATCTTGGCTGGGAGACATAGAAGTCTGGAGCCTTCTGGTCAGAAATCATCATATTTTTGGGGTTGGACCCTTTTGAACTTTCTCCTTGGTCTCTCCCTTTCTTGGTTTGTTTCTGTGCTGCAAGTGCATCTTTCCTTTCCCAAACCAATTTTGCGTGGGTGTAGTTTCACTATCCTCCCAACTTGGAGTGAATTTTTCTGGTAATTTTGGCCAATCCTGTGGTTTGTAACTAACAAGAAATTCATATTTACCTGGACGGCTTAATGAGCCAATTGAAGGGTCTTTATTTTCATATCTGGCTCGAAATTATTTTTCAGTGGTTTTCCCCTCTTTCTTGGATTTTGGTTTGGTTTTGTTGAGGCCGAAACTTTCCCCATGACGCTGGTGGTGTTCATCATATTCTCCATTTGGATCTTCTAAACAGTCTTGACAGTCGCAACTAAGATCCCAAGGGCAGTGTCCCGTAAAGGGGCATTTGAACCACCAAGTATTTTTTCCATTTTTGTCAAAACTCTAACACCAGTCGTGTTCTTCCATGGTGCTTTGTATATTCCAAAAGAGCTTTCTATCAAGTTCAGGGTATGTATCTATTGTATCTTTGGGTTGAATCATTTGGCAAGAAAAGATGGTTTTATTGGGTTTTTTGAGGTAGGAATGGTCAAAGCTTATGCAAACGGTTTTGTCATTTCTTTTGGTAAAAGTTGGTTCACCAGATTGTAGGGATTCCTCCGGTTCTCTTTACTTTTCATAATTTATGATCCAGGAATCAGGAAGAATTTTGGCAAGTTCATCTCTTGAAATTTGTCTGGGTATTTGGGTGCACTTGGTGTTTCCTTTGGTAGCACATGGTGTTTCCTTTACCTTCCCGGATTTCCTTTGCCTTCCCGGAGGAGAAAATGCTTTACTCTTAAATATTGGTGCTACCAAAGGAAACACCATGTGCACCCAAATACCCAGACAAATTTCAAGAGATGAACTTGCCAAAATTCTTCCTGATTCCTGGATCACAAATTATGAAAAGTTAAGAGAACCGGAGGAATCCCTACAATCTGGTGAACCAACTTTTACCAAAAGCAATGAATAAACCGTTTGCATAAGCTTTGACTATTCCCACCTCAAAAAACCCAATAAAACCATCTTTTCTTGCCAAATGATTCAACCCAAAGATACAATAGATACATACCCTGAACTTGATAGAAAGCTCTTTTGGAATATACAAAGCATCATGGAAGAACACGACTGGTGTCAGAGTTTTGACAAAAATGGAAAAAATACTTGGTGGTTCAAATGTCCCTTTACGGGACACTGCCCTTGGGATCTTGATTGCGACTGTCAAGACTGTTAGAAGATCCAAATGGAGAATATGATGAACACCACCAGCGTCATGGGTAAAGGTTCGGCCTCAACAAAACCAAACCAAAATCCAAGAAAAAGGGGAAAACCACTGAAAAACAATTTCGAGCCAGATATGAAAATAAAGACCCTTCAATTGGCTCATTAAGCCGTCCAGGTAAATATTAATTTCTTATTAGTTACAAACCCTAGGATTGGCCAAAATTACCAAAAAAATTCACTCCAAGTTGGGAGGATAGTGAAACTACACCCAGACCCAAATCACCACCAGTCCATACCTTACAACCCAAAAAGCCACCTGAACCTAAAATTTCACCAATTCCGAAAATCAAAAATCCCCCATAACCACATATATTCATGCTAAGTCCTTCAAGCTCCAGTCATACCCAAGACTTTCCTTCACTACAACCTTTTGAAGAGGAGGGTATAAGCCATGCTCCAAAAATTTCCAAGAAAAACGTAGTGCTACCTACTGGAGGAAAACCCCCAACAAGTGACATCGAGGCAACAATGAACTGGCAATCCGAAAACTCCATCTGCCAAAACAAGGTACTGAACAACATTGGCAACACCATAAAGAACGTGGACCATACACAAAACAAAATGATGAGCAAAGTGGAAATAATTGAGAAAAAGATGGAGCAAACATCGTCTCGCCATGACGGACTAACCAGAGCATTGGAACTAAGGTTGGCAAATTTACAATACGAGATTTGTCCGCCAGGAACTTCACTTTTCCAATTCTTCCAACAACAACAAAAGGAGACGATTTCCATCAAAGAACAGATTCAACTTTTGAGAAATGACCACTTTAAGCCACAAACAACCCCGGTTCCCTTCAAAACCTACTTTCTTCCCTATGTCTCCACAACCATATTCCCCACCTAAATTAGACTACACCTTTTCTACTTACCCATCTACCTCACAGAATCCATTCTCTTTCACCCAACCCTTAAAAAAAGAAGAATAGGAGTTTGATATCGCAAAACTGGTTTGGGAAAGGAAAGATGCACTTGCAGCACAGAAACAAACCAAGAAAAGGCGAGACCAAGGAGAAAGTTCAAAAGGGTCCAACCCCGAAAATATGATGATTTCTGACCAGAAGGCTCCAGACTTCTATGTCTCCCAGCCATGATTCATATCAGAAGAAGATACTCCATGGTCAGAATCTCTGAATTCAACAGAAGATGAATCAATGGAAGATAGCTCTCAGTCAAGCAATGAATCCACAACGAACTCTTCTGAAGATGACAATCCCCAATATTTGTAAACCAGCCAAGAGAGCCAGAAGTATCTGAAGTAGATGATGAACAGGAAGGCATGACAGATGAACCAATCCCAGAAAGAAGATATGAGCCCATGGCATACAAGCCGGTTGGAACTGGCTTCCATGCTTTCACCTTGGACGACGTCAAGGTTTCAAAATGGCCTCAAAGAATCCAAGACTTCTATGGTGACCAAAAATTTGGCAGAACGAGAAAATTATATCATCTTGTCAGAACTCACTTCACGGTTCTCAGGAATCCTCAGAGATTGGTGGAACTCACTTGGAATTCAAGACAAAAATATTTTTCTCATTTCCCAAGATTTTGCCTTCAACATCCGAATCCTACATGAAGTTTTCTTCGGAGATACTGGCCAAAGACAGGAGAAAATGCGAAGACAACTCTTTGATATGAAGTGTGTGTCATTCAACAGAAATGACATTGACAGACATTTTCAAAAAACGGCAAAGATATACTTTGAAATCGGCGGAGACATCAATCTGAAGCAAGCCTTTGTCTCTTTCCTTCCAAAGTTGCTGGCAAGCCGAACCATGACCATCAAGAAAAGTTCCAGTCCATAACCATCCCACAAATTAGTTACATCAGGCAGGCTATGTTCGTCGCATTAGATGACATCTGTACAAAGCGCTCAGCCCTAAAGCAAATTATCCAGCACAATCCAGCGCTTGACAAAGCATGCTGCAAATCTGATCTAATCACCGGATCAGGATGTTCCTGCCACACGTCGGGACGACGGAAAGAAATCAGGAGGTTCAGATCGCCAAAATTCCAGATGGAAGATCAAGATCCAAGAAGCGCACAAACTATTTCAGACGCAGAAAGTCAGGAAATTTTCACAAGAAGGACATATGCTTTATTTTCCATAAGATTGGACATTTCGCAAAAAATTGTCCCCAATCAAGAAGATCTGTCAAACTCCTTGAAGAGATTGAAGATTACACTGGCATACATCTTGCAAAAGAGGAGGACCTTGAATCCATATTCTCTATGGACGATGAACCCAATGAAGAAACTTTATTCTCGCTCGATATCTATGAAGATCAAGGCAATGATCAGTACCAAATTTCAGAACCAGTGATCGTAGCCCGAGAGGAGATTAATGCTCTCACAGTCGTTCCTCAAGTAGAACTCAAAGTCTATTCATCCAAATGGGATAAACCATCTCGAGTTATTGCTTTCATCAACACCGGAGCTGCATCCTCACTCATAAATCCTGTTGTTCTCCCTGAAGATCAATGGGTGCCACATTTCAAGGTTTTCAACACTGCATCAAATGCAATCTTAACCACAACTGTCATTACAAAGCACCCGGTCACAATTGAGTTCTTTCCAGCATTGAAGTACAGAACCAAGATGCTAGGGTCTGATGTGCCTGGAAAAGATCTTATTATTGGATTCGACATTTACAGGCAACTTAGAGATCAACTCAAGATCAAGGCTAACGGGATAGCTTTTAGAAAGCAGTTCTGACCTTATTATGAGATTCCAAGGCTATTCCAAATCACCAATGACGAACAAATCAAAGAGATTGAGCAAAATCTCATTGAACATTCATGTGCTGAATCCCACAAGGATTTCATGAAGAAAGGGAAAATCCCATTATGGAAAAACCAAGAGTTTTTTTATCAAGATCCCTTTCAAGAAAAATGAAAACATCAATCCGACAAAGGCCAGTCATCAGGCATGAATCCAGATCATCTTCAGCTTGCAAAGAAAGAATGCGAAGAACTTTTGGAATTTGATCTGATAGAGCCATCGGATTCACAATAGGCATGCGAAGCATTTTATGTCAACAAAAGAGCTGAGCAGACAAGAGGAAAACGCAGGTTAGTTATTAATTCCCAGCCACTAAACCATTTCCTCCAAGATGATAAATTCTCCATCCCAAATAAACTCACTCTTTTCTCCCACTTAGCCAAGGCCAAATATTTTTTCATGCTTGATTTAAAATCTGGATTTTGGCAATTGGGAATCCATCCTGAAGAACGACCCAAAACGGGATTTTGCATCCCCGATCATCACTTCCAGTGAAAAGTCATGCCCTTCGGGTTGAAAACTGTACCCTTCTTGTTCCAAAAAGCCATGACAGAAATCTTACAACCCATCCTCCATACCTCCTTAGTTTACATTGATGACATCATGTTATTTAGTGATACATTGGAGGAACATGAAACTTGATTCGTTAATTTGAGACATTAGTAACACATTACGGAATCATGCTCTCAGCAAAAAAGATGGTTCTTGCTCAAAAGGAGATTGATTTTCTCGGAATGCATTTTGCCCAAGGTGAATACAGTCCAGGACCACATATATGTCAGGAATTACTTAAATTTCTAGATACCAACCTCACAACAAAGCAGATCCAACAGTTGTTGGGTGTAATAAATTATGTAAGAGATTTCATCCCAAATATCTCTACATACATTTCACCGCTCACAGAAAATGCTCAAGAAAAAAGCACCATCATGGGGAGAGAAACAGGATGAAGCAGTCAGAAAAATAAAGGAGATATCTAAAAATGTCAAGTCTCTCTACATCCCTTCAGACCAGCCATGAATATTGGAGTGCTGTTCTATTTGAAGAAAAAGATGGCCAGCGGAAAATATGCGGATACGCAGTGGAAAGTTTAAAGATACCGAGCAACATTATCACTCCACCTTCAAAGAAATTCTTGTAGTAAAGAATGGAATCAAGAAATTCAATTTCTTCCTTATCCATATAGAATTTCTAATAGAAATGGATATGAAGGCTTTCCCAAAAATGATTCGGATAAATTCAAAAATTATCCCCAATCCTCAGATTCTCAGATGGGCTCACTGGTTCTCTCCATACAAGTTTCAAGTCAAGCACCTGAAAGGAAAGGATAATATTCTCGCAAATTTTCTATCGCGACCGGAAGAGTTCCCAAAAAGATTTTCCCCAGCAAAACTGAAGCCAAGTAGCCACATCTTTATGTTTTCAAATACACCGGGAACTAGTTCATTTAAGCCAACAGATCAACCACCAGAGTTGTTCAACCTCATGAATCCCTTTGATCCGTCAATTATTATGGAAAGAAGAACTTATTATGAGCTCCAAGTTTTCCGGCAATATGGAGGATCCATTCTCAAGCCTTATGGTGTCAATCCAGAATATCCGTTCTGCTATATATTCATAGCTCAAGCCAAGGATTTTCCACAAGAACTACGATGGTTTTTCTGGTACCTATGCCATCAGTATTATATTTTCATGGAATTCAAATGCAATGTCTTCAAGGATTTTGATAACATTGCACCAGCCCTTATAGTTTTTTTACTATGGTTCAAGCCTAGAAGATATTGGGTGAAATGTTTCAGTGATTCCTACGCGGCAAAAATATTCATGTTTCATAGGCCGGTGAAGATCATTAATGGAAAAGTCCAGGCGCAAGCAGAGGCATCATTCTGGTCGAAATTTCCCGTGTCCTTTTTATCTATGGAGGAAGAGTATAGCGAGGCACAAAGAATCCTTTTTCAGCAAAATAGGTGCATCCCGAAAGAGATATGGCCAAAAAATATGGCAAGCTGGAATTATACCAATACACATCCTCACTAGGAAAGAGTCCGGGAAGCAGCAAAAGAATATCAAACACCATATGAAGTCATCCGAGAAAAGATCACTAATGACATTTCCAGATTAAAGTTGCGGATTGCATCTCTCAGTCCAAATGGAAAGGAACATAGCAGGGAAGAACCGTCAAGTTCCAGGCGTTACTTCACAAGGTCTTCGAAAAGATGCCTGGAAGACAATTCTATGATCGATAAAGGATAATTATCTTAATCCCTACTAATCCCACCATAATCCTACATTACCTACCAAAAACCCTCAAAAAATATCCTACCCATGCCAAGACAAGTTTTCACATCTTTCCATACTATTCGGGCCCCACTTCACCTTGTATTCACATGCTTCCACATGCCCCCACATGCTTCGTCACATGTAACACAATACTTTCACATGGCATCATATGCTCCCTCATACTTTCACATGCTACACCATGTATATTTCACCCCGTTCACATGTTTTCAAGTGTTTTTAGTTGTTTTGCCTAAAGTCCTTCACATGCCGAGAGGGACCCGCTTGTAGATAAGTTTTCCATGTAAGATAGGTTTGTTTTATCCAGAAAGTTTGTCTTGTAATAACCTCCTAGTCCTATAAAAAGGAGGCCTTATAGTAGTTGTAGGATCATCTTGGAATCATCTTGTAATCATCTTGTAATCACCTTAGAAATTATCTTGTACTTGATCTTAGAACCATCTTAAAAACCATCTTGTAAACATCTTGTAACCTTTGTAAATCTCTTGTGATATATTACATATGAGTTCTTTCTAAATTTCCCTCTTGTTCTTTCTTTCGAATGGATGGAAAGGCCGGTCCATGTATGAAAATAAAGTAAGTGTACTCTTTGAAACAGCTAACGTTGGTTATAGTACAAAAGTTTGCTGAGTTGTGTAGCTTGGCAAGCCGTCCCTGAATGGGTTGTTGAAGCCAGCCCTTTTTGTAGGAAAACTTTTGCGACTATAAACAAATTAACTGTTTGTGTAGCTTGGCAAGCCGTCCCTTATGGGTTGTTGAAGCCAGCCCCTTTTTGTAGGGAAACTTTCGTACCTATGATTTAGCTTGCTTTCCTGGAGTCTCTTGCTTTGTTCTCTATACTGTGGTATCAGAGCAAATAGGAATAACTCTAAATGAGTGAAGAAGTGAGTCTGAGTATTCTTAAAAGTTCATTATTAGTAATCCAAATGATGGGATGAAAATCAGGAGAGCTCTTAAGGAAAAGGCAAATGTTTCATTGATATCTCAATTAGAACCAAAGAAAGTGAATGAATCTTTGAAAGATTGTAACGACCCGACTAGTTATTTTGAGCACTGATATTACATTCGGTAGTTTGAGCTCTTTCGTAGCTTCATATGATGTATTATGACTTGAGTACATGAGTGATTTTGATTTTCGAGAAGTTCAGGAGTGATTTCGAAGAGTAATCCTCTATTTGGAAACTTAAGTTGAAGAGTTTATCAAGGTTTGACTATTATGTGAACGGTCTTGGATTCATGTTCAGAAGGTTCTAATAGGCTTTTATGGTAATTTTGGGCTTTGATGTATGCCCAGATTGAGATTTGGAGGTCTCTGGGTTGATTTGACTCTTTTTGCCGAAGGTCGATAAAGTTTCGAAATTTTTTAAGTTTGACCAATAGTTGACTTGGTGGCTATCGGGTTTGAATTTTGGCTTCGAGAATTGTAATAGGTTTGTATTGTCATTTAGAAATTGCGTACAAAGCTTGGTCTCATTCCGAGTTTGTTTGAAGGGAATCAGACGCTTGATTGTGATTTTAGAAGTTCTTGAGATTCATTGTGATTTTGATGTGTTTTGGTGTTCAATTAGTAGTTCTATATATTATTTTGATGATCCGAGCATGAGAGTGAGTTCGTATGAGGTTTATGTACTTGATGGTATGATTGGACGGGGTTCCGAGGGGCTCGGGAGAGTTTCGAATTGTTTTTGCTAAGTTGAGTTGTGTTGGTTCTAGTTTTCTCGCATTTGCAATGAGGAGGTCACAAATGCGACCATCCCATTTGCAAAGGTGTGGTCGCAATTGCGACTCAAGACTGTTGGGAAGGGACCTCGCATTTGCGAGGATGTCGCATATGCGATTGTTAGGGTGTCCGCATTTACGAGTGGTACGTCGCCTTTGTGATTGGCTATTGGGGGAAAACTTCTCATTTGCGAAGTACGCTGTCGCAAATGTGAAATTTACTGTGTCTGTCAAGGTTCGCTTTTGTGAGCTTTTATTCGCTTTTTTGTGGTGGTCACATTTGCGAGCCCCTGGTCGCAAGTGCGACATCTGCAGCTGGTTATATGTTGTGTATTTCGGGACTTAGTCTTATGTTATCATATTTGAGTTCCTAGACTCAGTGGGAGACGATTTAGGAAGGAGATTTTCATACATAGCTATTGGATAAGTGATTTTGACTCAATTTTGATATTATAACTTGATTACTTATGGATTCTAACATCAAAATCATGAAATTTAAAGAAAATTTTTGGGAATTTTGACAATATTTTGAAAAATAAAAATTTGAGATTTGAGAGTCGATTTGGATTCGGTAATGAATACTAATCATATATTTGGACTCATGGGTTTATGGGTAGTCGCAATCTGCCATTTGACTCGAGTTTTAACCGGGCGAGCCCGAGGGTTGACTTTAGTTGACATTTTGGGAATTGGATAAAGATTGCAACATTATTAATTATATTGATTCCTTTTGAATTGTTTGATGTTATCAAGTTATTTTTGACTAGATTTTGGCCCGGCGAAGGTGATATCTAAGGGAAAGGCTATTTTTGTGTATTAATTGGGCTTGTTTGAGGTAAGTGTTTTGCCTAGCTTTGGTTGATGGAATTTTTCCTAATAAGTGATGTTGTTTGCTACATACGGGGTGTTGTATATATGAGGTAATGAGCGTATATGCATGCGCCATGGGTATTCATGCTCGAGGTAGATTCTAGCTTACTCTATACTTTATTTGATAGTGTGATCTACTTGATTCTATGTATGATTCAATTAATTGAATACAGGAGCACGATAAACCATTCTAGAGAAATGTTGAGGATATTGGTACCTTATCTTAAAGATGATGAGCAAATCTTGAGAGTTATGCTAAGCTTGCCTCGGAGGTGGATACTTGTATGTTATGAACACACACTCGTACTTGTTCTTGTGTTGAGCCTCGATTCAAACATATACACGCTGTGACACTTATGTTATCCTTTGTATGACTATTTGTACTTGTTTTCTATAATTTATTTAGTTGTAGTCGAGCCTTATACGTATTTTTATTGTTATCATATCCTTGTGCACTTTATTGATGAGTATGAGGATATGCCTCTTGATGATAAGTTATTGTCTTGCATTGTTGTGGCTATGACACTTATGGACATGTTGAGTGTATCGATTATGATGGTATTGTGGCACGAGGTCTTTACCTTGTGATTATGATTTATATTGTGGCACGAGGTCTTTACCGTGCAATTATGATGATATTGTGGCACAAGGTCTTTTCCGTGTGATTGTAATTGGGGGTATCAACACGAGGTTTATGCCGTGAAATTATGTTTATTGTTATGCGCGTGGGGAGTAATAAGGGTGAAATTTTCTTGGGCTACCCACGTGGTGAAATAAGGGTGGTGATATGCGCATGTGGAGAAATAAGGGAAACATTTCATTGTTATGTGCACATGCAGCGAAATAAGGGTGGCATTGTAGGGATGTTATGTGTTGGCCTAGAGGCGATTTTATTGCTTATGATTGTGTGGAGGTACGAGAGTGGCATTCTTGTTTGTGCTATGACTTATTTAGGTGTCACGCATTTTACATGGTTTGTTGTATTATATCTAACATGCTAATATATGCCTCTGTTATTATTTGATGATTTGTTTGTCAAAATGGGTTTTACTACATGGAGCTGATATCTCATCTTTTGTTAAGTTGTTGGTATCATATCGGATTGTCATAATGAGAAAGTTGCCATCGAGCATTGCTATAGCTGATTTGTAATGACCCGATCGGTCGTTTTAAGCTCTAGCACGTCACTCGGCAGTTTGAGAACCTGGGTAGCTTCACTCATGTTTCATGACTTGTACGCATAGTCAGAATCGAACTTCGGGAAGTTTAGAGTTGATTCGGATGGAAAATTCTAATTTCGGAAGCTTTAAGTTGGGAGAATTGACTAAGGTTTGAATTTTGAGTAAACTACCTCAGAATCGAGATTTGAACGTTCCAATAGCTTTGTATGATGATTTCGTACATGGGCGTATGTTGGGGTTGAGTATCGGGTCGTCGGGAGCATTTCGGCACTTATTGTGGAAAGTAAGCATTTTGAAGATTTTAGAATTTCTTAAGTTTGGTTTAAGTTGGACTTTGGTAATATCAATGTCCGTTTGGGGTTCCGAGCTTTGGAATAGGTTCGTATCGTGATTAGTGACTTGTGAGTAAAGTTTGACGTCATTCCGGAATGTTTTGATATGATTCGAACACATTCATCGAAGTTAGAAGTTTGAAAGTTGAAAGAAGGATTTTTATCGTCGATTCATGATTTTTATGTTATTTGTGGTGTTTCGATCCTTTGGATAAGTTTGTATGAGAAATTGGGACTTGTTAGTATGTTTGGACAGGGTCCTAAGGGGCTCGGGCGAGTTTCTGGGTGATTTTGGACCATTTCTAAGCCATTTTTAATTGCTGATTTTTTGCTACAACAGTGTGCATTGCAATCGCGGACAATGGATCGCGTTCGCGAAAAGAAAAATGGGAGAAAGGGGTCTGTGAATCGCCTTCGCGGAGGCAAATTCGTGTTCACGGGGAAGCTCATATCTTACAATCTATAAGAAGTTTGGAGATTATCTAAAACTGAAAGTTGTAGTCCTTGGTGTCTAGTTTTCAGAATTTCAAACCATTTGTCATTTGGAGTTTTGTACAAAAGGGTATGACCATTATACTAGAGGCTGTCTAGAGGACTTGGGCAGCTTATTCTTCGCGATCGCGATAGGTTTTCGCGATTGCGAAGGGCAATTTTGAGTTGAGAAAAGTTGTGCTCGCGAAGCATATTCCGGGATCGCGAAGGGTAAATACCTGGGCAGAAGCTACATTTCGGGGGTTTCGACCATTTTATCATATTTGGAAGTATGGAGCTCGGATGGAAGCGATTTTCGCATATGGATTGGGGTAAGTATTCTCTACTCGGTTTTGATTATATTTCATGCATCTATCCTCGTTTTTGACATTTGGTTGATGATTTGATAGAGAAATTTGGGGGTTTTGTCTAAAGTTTCATAGAGTGAACTTTTGAGTTTTGAACGTCGATTCAAAGTCTAATTTAAGTAAAACTTGTATAGTTGGACTCGTAATTGAATGGGTTGTCGGGTTTTGTGAGTTTTGTCAGATTCTGGGCACATTGGCCCAGGGTTGACTTTATTGAATTTTCGAGCGGAGTTGAAAATTGTTATAAATTAATTTATTAAAAGTATTAGAGTATATGGTGTTAGAGTGGCATTGGAGCCGGTTATAGAACTTCGGAGCAAGGTAAGTCTCCTGTCTAGTCCTGTGAGGGGAAATTTACCCCGTAAGTGTTATATTCTTATTGCTACATGTTGTAGGAACTACGTACGTATGAGGTGATGAGTGTTCGTGCATATAAGAGAATTCCTGATTATGTCCGGGTATACTTAGGTCCACGCTATGCTATAATTGTACTATTTGAGTCATCTTTGCTCGTTTAATTCCTTTTTATCGCGTTACGACTTGAGACTAGACTTGCATAGGGTGATAGACTTGCATAGGGTGATAGACTCGCTATTGTAGAGATGTGACAAGCTACTTGATAATCCACGGAATAATTTGAGCTTCCCTTATGAATTTATCCCGCATTGTGCATACTCATTGCAAAGTTTTCCTTAAAATATCATAACTCACACGTATATTCGTGAGTGGGGTCAAGGACCCGTTAAAGCTTCTTATTCTAATGGGATCGGGCCGTTCGCCTCGGTAGGATTTAGCACCACACTCTTATGGGAGCGGGTCATTCGCTTAGATAGTATAATAGATGCATCTATAGTTGTGCCACTCAACCCTCAGCAATGTACACATTATTATGAGGTCAGGCCGTTTGCCTCGGCAGTATCATATTCCTTATGAGATCGGGCCGTACGATCTCGGCATAATCGTGGGTTATATCGCTAGTAGTCCGAATATTCATGAGATTTTCCTTCCACTGATGCCTTGCATTTTATATGGTATTTCTTATTCATTTAATATTGGCATTTGATATTTCCTGAGCTGTTGAGATAAGATACGAGATTGAGAAGTTTATGCCGCTAAAAGAAATTTTAAAAGATTATGTTGCTTACCGTTTCATTCTACTATTACTGTTGTGCTTCATATCTGTTTAGGATTTAGCATACTACTTTATTGGACCTCTAGTAAGTATCGGCGTCGATCCCTCGTCACTGCTTCTCCGAGGTTAGGCTAGATACTTACTGAGTACGTGTTGATTTACGTACTCATGCTACACTTGCTGCACTTATTATGCAGGTATATGTATATGTCTGGTGGTCTTTTGGGCGCGGCTATTGCAGGAAATTTGTGGTGATCTGCATTCCATGTCATGATCTGCAGCATATAGAGTCTGCATCAGAGTTATTTATATTCTCTTGTCTAACTTGTATTCAGACAGATATTATATTATTATTGCACTCCTTAGTTGATGCTCATGCACTTGTGACACCAGGTTTTGGTGGTTCCTACTAGATGTTCATTATTGTAGTCCACGTAATCATTATCATTTCACCTTGTAATTTATATTTTTTACGAAAATTGAAAAATAAAATCAGGTGTTCTATGAGTACTAGATCTTACTCTACTTATCTAATGGGATTCATGATTTCGAAAATAATAAAATGAGTAACTAAGTAGATTAATCACCGTTGGCTTGTCTGACGGCGGCGTAAGGTGCCATCATGACCTATAGTGGATTTTGGGTCGTGACAGCTTGGTATTAGAGCTCTAGGTTCACTTGGGTCTCATGAGTCATGAGCAAGTCTAGTAGAGTCTTATGGATTGGTATGGGGACGTTTGTACTTATCTTCGAGAGGCTAAAGGGCTGTTAGGAGCACTTCCCTTCTTGATTCCTCGTAGTGCGATTTGGTTTCCAATGAAGCTTATGCCTTCATTCCCTTCCTATTCATTCTTATATGATGTTGAGCGCTTGTGTCAATTGGACATCGAGAAGTTGTAATGGTACTGCAAACATGTTGCAGGATGTTTCTCCCTGCGTATTCAGACAGGCTATTATTGTCACCTTGTGGAAGGGTGTTCTGTCATTTTAGCCATGTATCAGTATTTCCTATGGTTTTGAGGTTGTGCGCAGATTGTTATGATGTTCGTGCGTTGTTATCATGCGATGTTGTGGGTGCCTGAGCAGCGGTTACTAGATATAGCGGTGCAAGGTGGCTTTCGAGTCAAATCGATGTTTCTAACATTGATGGCTCAAGACGGATGATCTTTGTGGAGTCTCAGTGTTAGTGGCAATTTACCCGTTCGGGTGCTACAAAGATGGATTATGATTCGAGGCAGTATTTTGGGCAGCGAAGGATGAGGAAGGATATGGTAGGAGGTGTCTCACGGTGATTGAATCTTTAGCAGGTCAACTATGAATAGCAGAGGTTGAAAAGTTGCTTGAGGATATGGTTCAATCGAAGTGGGAGTGGCAGAGCAGCATACAGATTCTGTGGTAGGAGAGCCACGTGCCTTGAGAAGAGTTTAGAGCGATTTGGGAATCATGGTGGCAGTGACTAGGTCTACGAATTTTATTTGGAATGATGGCCACTGTGCTGAGGAAGGTTGAACATGATAGAGAGAAGTTTTCTTAGAGTGTTTAGGGGTGTAAAAGCTTGATTATTGTTATGGGATGCGACGTGACTTCGAGTTTGGAATGTATTGTCGGACTTTTGGTTGATGTCAATGGGGAATGAATAGACTCTTACAGCTGGTGGACTAGCATGGGCTCAGGAGGGTTTACTGATTTCGTGGTAGTTGTACCCAATGCAACATCGTTGGAAGATGTAGGTATGGAATTCCACAGGTGGGCTATCTCGTGTGAGCAGGTCAGCAGTTGTATGATTTCTGATGAAGCTTCTACGAGGAGTTCTACTTACTATCCAGTGGGAGGCTGAATAGGCAATTGTGGTTGATAATTCGAGATGTTTTATGAAAATTTTAACAAGAGGTTTCGAGAATTTGGTGGGTTTACGGTGCGAGATAAAGGTTAAGAAGGAAGAACCTTTGTGGGTTTTAGATTTGGTGGGTTTAGAGCTATTATTATTTCTAAGGCAAGTCAAGAGTAAATTGAAAGAAGTGGGGTCGTTTCGTAATGGCTTGAATCAGCATGATTGTGGCAATGATCAGTTCCTTCGGCGCGTAAGTTATACAGGTGGTTGGTGGTTGTACGTATAAGCTCGACAGCCACCATAATTTGCTTGAATTGGGAGGTATTTAATTCAAATGTTCTTATTGTGTAAATGGATTTTCGAAAGGGTAATGGCGGTTTAGACCACGATTTGAGGTTTGTATTTTCTGTGGTTATAGGAATTCAGATGCATATTGCAATGGTTCTACTGAAATGAGTTAAGTGAAAGGTTTCTAGCCAATAAAGTGTTTATTCTACAAGTAGTTCAGGGGTTATGATGAATTCTTGTACTCTCGCATAGCGGCATGGTAGGTGCAGTGAGCGGCATGGGAATTGGAAGTTGAGGATCAAGGTTGCAGCTCGGTGTTGACAAAAATGTCATGAGCTCGGATGGGTAGTGTCACTTGAGAATGGTGTTTTGTGGAAGAGGCATTGTGTATTAATTTGCGGATTCTTGATTTGCACTACAGAATTTGTACGGTTGGAGGTGTGGATGTGCAAACTATGCTACCTGGTGCGGAATGTTGTGGGGGGTATATCCCACGAGAAGATCGTATAAAGGTGACATGTTAGTCATTCGATTGTTAGAGATTTAAATTAGGTATGGAGATTTTGGTACTGTCACTCATGAGATTTTATGCCTGGAAGGTGCTCTATTCCTTGGTTGTAGACTGTGGGGGTTTATTCCAAATTGGACGGTTGCTCGTGTGTGTCATGAATAGGGTCATTGTGGATCCTGGAAGGTTATGTCCCGGTATGGTATGATCAGAATCGACTTGAGGTTCGTTGGTAGGTCTAATATGAATGTGTGCTCTATGTCAAGTCAGATGTGTTCATTCGGCATAGCATTGCTTACGAAGGAGTCTTCGGGCATTGGATGTTATTCATGTCGCCAGCTATCCCATGTAATATTCTATTGTGCCAAGTAGGTTATGCGACGGCTTAATTATTCGCACGTGTGTGTGATCCGGTGTAGCTTGTGGTGTTATATGAGTAGGATGGCTCTCAAGATGTAGGTCATTTATTGCACCTTAGTCGTGCTTGGGTTTTGTAGCGTATGGAGCTATCCATCTCCCCAGGGTTGTATGATGCACTTGGTGTGTTTGTGGTCGATATTCGGGCATTTCGTAAGTATAAGCATTACGGTCGATGGGTGTTTCCTTGTTGGTTGTAGTGGCACGCTGCCACGGATATATTATTTGGATCGGGTGGCACGCCGCCACGGGTATGTTGTTTGGATCGGGTTGCACGCTGCAACGGTATCATGTGTGGATCGGGTTGCATGCCGCAACAGTGAGATGTTGATGTATTTTGTTTCTTATTCTCTGAGAAAGGTTCATAGCATCTTTTCGGCTGTTTTATTCGTTACGCGGCTAGGTAGTTCTTTATCGGAGTTCATTCTTCCTTATGAGTCATATTTGAGTTGTAGCTTGTTGGCACTTGATGGCGCTATATGAGATTTTAGACGGTGTTAGAGTTGGCTTATTGCCCCAGCAGCTTGTACGGGGTGAGATGAGGTTATTGGACCTAAGATTGGTGTGATCGGATTTTAGTAGGGTATATTAAAGAGAAAATATCATTATTCAGTTCAGAATGAGGTAATGGTTCTTGTCATGTGAAGAGACTCTATGAATCATCGTTTTGGCAAGTGGTTATGAGTGTCTACACATCTCTTCCGTCGTGGCGGTATTGCGAGAGTTGGAACAAGGCTTACATGTGTTATGAGGCGTATTGCGGGCATTTGATACATGAAATTGTAGCTATTATGGTTGAAGAATGTTATTATGGACATGTGAATTATGCGGTGCGTGGTGTGATTTCAGCAAAGGTGCATGATCATGTTTTGGTACAGTGTGTAGTGATTGATGCGGTGTTCGTTTGTTAGAATTGGGTCTCGTGGAGAATTCCGGATGTTGGAATTTGGTTCTAAGGCTTGTTAGCTAAGGTTATAGGGAGGATCTTCAGTCTGGCTCGAGCTAATGTGCTCACATGGGTGTGGTGGCATGGGCAGGTGCACAAGGTGTTAAACAGTGATTTTGGACAACTCTGGAATAGTTCTTGGCACGTTCGAGGACGAACGGATGTTTAAGTGGGGGAGAATGTAACTACCCAACCGGTCATTTTGAGCTCTAGCACGTCGCTCGGTGGTTTAAGGCCTTGGGTAGCTTCACTTCATGTTTTATGACATGTACGCGTAGTCGGAATCGAATTTCGGGAAGTTTAGAGTTGATTCGGATGGAAAATTCTAATTTCGGAAGCTTTAAGTTGGACAAATTATTAAAGGTTTGACTTTTGAGTAAACAACCTCGGAATCAGGATTTGGAAGTTCCAATAGGTTCGTATGATGATTTAGACTTGGGCGTATGTTCGGGTTGAGTATGGGGTCGCTCGGGAGCATTTTGGCGCTTATTGTGGAAAGTTAGCATTTTGAAGGTTTTAGAATTTCCTAAGTTTGGTTTGAGGTGGACTTTGGTGATATCGATGTCCGTTTGGGGTTCTGAGCCTTGGAATAGGTTCGTATCATGATTGTGACTTGTAAGTAAAGTTAGGCGTCATTCCAAAATATTTTGATATGATTCGGACGAATTCATCGAAGTTTGAAAGTTGAAAGAATAATTTTTATTGTCGATTCATGATTTTTATATTATTTGTGGTGTTTCGAGCCTTTGGATAAATTTGTATAAGGTATTGGGACTTGTTGGTATGTTCGGACGGGGTCCCGAGGGGCTGGGTGAGTTTCGGGGTGGTTTCGGACCATTTCTAGGTCATTTTTAATTGCAGATTTTTGGCTACAGCAATGTGCATCGCAATCGCGGACATTGGATCGCGTTCGGAAAAGAAAAATGGGAGAAAGGGGTCTGTGAATCGCGTTCGCGGAGGCATATTCGCGTTTGTGGAGAAGAAATTTCTGCGTAAGGCTGACATTGGAACCTCATATCTTGCAATCTATAAGGAATTTGGAGATTATCTAAAAATGAAAGGTGTAGCCCTTGGTGTCTAGTTATAAGAAAGTCAAACCATTTGTCATTTGGAAGTTTGTACAAAACGTTATGACCATTATAATAGAGGCTCTCTGGAGGACTTGAGCAGCTTATTCTTCGCGATCGCGATTGGTTTTCCACAATCGCGGATGGCAATTTTGAGCCGAGAAAAGTTGTGCTTCGTGATCACGAAGCATTTTCAGCGATCGCGAAGGGTAAATACCTTGGCACAAGCTATATTTCGGGGGTTTCTGCCATTTTATCATATTTGGAGTTATAGAGCTCGGATTGAAGCGGTTTTTGAAGTGATTTTCGCCATATGGATTGGGGTAAGTGTTCTCTACTCGATTTTGATTATATTTCTTGATATATCCTCGTTTTTGGCATTTGGTTGATGATTTAAAAGAGAAATTGGGGATTTTTGTCTAAAGTTTCATAGAGTGAATTTATGTTTGAACGTCGATTCGGAGTCAGATTTGAGTGAAACTAGTATGGTTGGACTCGTAATTGAATGGGTTGTCGGATTTTGTGAGTTTTGTTAGGTTCGAGGTACGTGAACCCGGGATTGACTTTATTAACTTTTCGAGCGGAGTTGGGAATTGTTATAAGTTGATTTATTACGAGTATTAGCGTATATTGTTTTTGGTTTCCATATTGTTTGACTAGTTTTGGAGCGACGGGCATCGGTTTGAGGTGTTAGATCGGCGTTGGAGCCGGTTATGGAACTTCGGAGCGAGGTAAGTCTCCTGTCTAACCCTGTGAGGGGAATTTACCTCATAGGTGTTATATTCTTATGTGCTACATGTTGTGGGAGCTTCGCACGTATGAGCTGACGAGTGTCCGTGCGTATGCTAGAATTCCTGATTGTGTCCGGGTAGACTTAGTTTCACGCCATGCTAATTGTACTATTTGAGTCATCTTTGCTCGTGTAATTCCTGTATTTCGCGCTACTTGAGACTAGACTTGCATAGGATGATAGACTCGCTATTATAGAGATGCGACGAGCTACTTGATAATGCGCCGAATAATTTGTGATTCCCTTATGAATTTCTCCCGTGTTGTGCATATTCATTGCAATGTTTTCCTTAAAATCTCATAACTCACATGTATATTCGTGAGTGGGGTCAAGGACCCGTTAAAGCTTCTTATTCTAATGGAATTGGGCCATTTGCCCCGGCAGGATTTTGCACCACTCTTATGGGAGCGGGTCATTCGCCTCAGTAGTATAATAGATGCATCTATAATTCGTGCCGCTCAACCCTCAGCAGTGTACACTTTAGTATGGGAACGGGCCGTTCGCCTCGGCAGTATCGGGTCGTACGATCTCAGCATAATCGTGCGTTATATTGCTAGCAGTCCGAATATTCACGAGATTTTCCTTCCAATGATGCCTTGCATTTTATATGGTATTTCTTATTCATTTGATATTGGCACTTGATATTTCCCGAGCTGTTGAGATAGGATACGAGATTGAGAAGTTTATATCGCTAAAAGACGTTTTGAAAGATTATGCTGGTTACCGTTTCATCCTACTATTACTGTTGTGTTTCATATCTGTTTAGGATTTAGCATACTACTTTATTGGACCTCTAGTAAGTGTCGGCGTCGACCCATCGTTACTACTTCTTCGGGGTTAGGCTAGATACTTACAGGGTACGCGTTGATTTACGTACTCATGCTATACTTGCTGCACTTATTGTGCAGGTGTGTGTGTGTGTGTGTGTGTGTGTGTCTGGTGGTCTTTTGGGAGCAAAGGGCGCAGCTTTTGCGCGGAATTTACGGTAAGCTGCATTCCATGTTAAGATCCGCAGCATACAGAGTCTCCATCAGAGTTATTTATATTGTCCTGTCTAATTTGAATTCCAGACAGATGTTGTATTATTATTTCACACCTTAGTAGATGCTCATGCACTTGTGACACCAGGTTTTGGGGGTTCCTACTGGATGTTCATTATTGTAGTCCACGTAATCAATTATCATTTCACCTTATAATTTATACTTTCTACGGAAATTGAAAAATAAAATCACAGGTCTTCTACGAGTGCCAGATTTT
The DNA here is from genome assembly GCA_002018475.1 of Nicotiana obtusifolia. Classification (NCBI taxonomy): domain Eukaryota; kingdom Viridiplantae; phylum Streptophyta; class Magnoliopsida; order Solanales; family Solanaceae; genus Nicotiana; species Nicotiana obtusifolia. Next base: position 92,339 of record MCJB01023190.1, on the reverse strand, counting down.
ACTCTACTTATTTGATGGGATTCATGATTTCAAAAATAATAAAATGAGTAACTAAGTTGATTAATCACCGTTTTCTTGCCTGACAATGGCGTTAGACGCCATCACGACCTATAGAGGATTTTGGGTCGTGACACGATTCTTGAAAGGGTCTTCTGAACATGTTATTTGGAATTTGATATGGAATCAGATCATGTTGGTGCAAGTTGTATTTGTTGAATATGACTAAATGGATGAGTTGGTTTATTACCTTGTCCCAATTGGTACCGTCGCTGTTAATATTCTTATATCCGTGATTGTCTTTCTAGAATATTCTCTCCGTGTTATACATGTTATTAAGCTGCACAGGTTCTGCAAGTGAATAACTTTTGACTTAAAAACCTCGCCACTACTTCTTTAAGGTTCCTCAAGATACTTACTGAGTACATGAGGTAGGTTATACTCATACTACACTTATGCACTTTGTGTGCAGATTCTGGAGCTAAGTAGCTGCAAAGTCGGAGCCTTACATTGGAGACATACCAGCGTACCATATTCATGCTACCTTTTATTCATGGTATCTTAGGATGTCATTTCTATTTATATAACTTTCAAACAGATATTGTATTTATTTTTCAGATCCGATTTGTAAATCTAAATCATAGAGAATCGTGACTTGTACTACTAGCCCTTGGGGTAGATGTACTGATTCTATTGTAGTCTTATTAATAAATTGATGATTTCTCAGTTCATTAGAAACTTACACTGTTTGGCTTACCTAGCGGGTAGGTTAGGTGCCATCACGATATTGGTAGAATTTTAGGGCGTGACAAGTTGGTACCACGTTTTTAGGTTCATAGGTTCTATGAGTCACGAGCAAGTATCTAGTAGAGTCTTGCGGATCAGAATAATAATGTCCATACCTATCTTCAATAGGCTATAGGGTATATAGGAAACTTCCCATCTTTCTCTCCTTATCTTGCGGCCTTCTTTCAACTTGAAGCCCAGATCTTTGATTTTTCTCCATTCATTCATATCTGATGTTGCTCACTCGGTATCTGCTATGCACTAACGACTCGTATTACTGTGGATGGACTATGAAAGGCTATGGATGATTGATTATCATTGTGCTATGTTGACTGGCCTTGGAAGCGAATGCAATGGTAGACCTTTCAGTTGCTCATTTGTGGGACGCAACGGATTCTTGTATCTGGATGAGGAGTACAGGCTTGGGAGGATTAATTGGTTGCCTAGTCGTTGGACCATGGTGGGGTCATGGGAAGATGTTGATTTGGGGCTAACCGGTGGGTCATCTCCTGCGACAAGATTTGAGGTTATGTATTCTATTTAGTGGAATGCATATATTATCATTTCAGGGCACTTGAGGAAGTTGGATTGACTGTCACAAGGATGTGTATGCACTTGGCAGAGTATTTAAAGTGTTTTATGACTGGTGTTACATGAGTTTATGAAGTATCCAGTTGATTAGCAGTGCAAGATCGGGGCAATTATGAAGGAAGAATAGTATGGGTTGCAGATGTGTTCTACGGCTTTGAGCCAAGTGGAGGAGTCTGCTCGAAAATCGGAATACATGGTCATGCGTAGCATTAGCTTTTGGACTAGGATGTGCTTGTGAATTAGCTATGATTTGAGAAAGATTTCATCGAGGATGATTTAGAATAAGTGATCAGTTGGATGTATGATGTACTACAGCCTATGGGAATATTGTGGTTTCTTCTTTTAGATATCTATGTGCTAGTGGATCAAGCGTTGTCTGGTGCGTATTGACTGTGCATTGAGTGTTAGAGTAAGGTGAATGATTTTTTAGAAGGTTCCTACGCGCTCAGGACTCATATGTGATATTTAAGGATTTTCATATTTGCATATGGTTAGGACTCAGAAGTTGCATTTGATGGTGCGAAGACTTGTGGTACTCTATATAATTATTGATTCTACATTGCGGTATTAGAAAGGTGAAAGAAACAGCTTCAGATTCATTAAAGGGTTCTTTAGCGCAGACATTTTCATGATGAGGTACTCTTGATTTTATCATTCTTCATAACTTGATTGATTTATAGGGATTTAGTTCTTATATTCTTGGTTATGTGCAAATAGGTTCCGAAGAGTTTGTGATGGTTTCGCGACGACTTGCGGTTGATGTGCTCCACAGGTATAGGGAATCCATTACATGTTATGATTTTGTTCTACGTGATTGAGTTAGAGGAAAGTTTTTGGTTGATGGATACCTATATTACTTGAGATTCAGAGTTGAGAATGGGAACCTCGTGTTTTTTAGATGATAGAGGCGGTACGCCGTGTGGGATTGGGATTTCATGGGCAAGGTTGCGGTTCAGTTTTAAAAGATATGTCACAAGTGGCATGGGAGATTTCAGATGTTTAGAAGATGTTAGAACCACATGGTATCGCCTGAGATGGGTGTGCATGTTAGGAGACGCATTGTGTTTTTGACTCTCGGGTGCTCGACTAGTATTTATGGTAATTGCCTAGAGTTGACTGATGATGTTCAGGTTGTTACTACGTGGCGTAGAATATTTATGTGAGTGTTTTCTGTGAGATGATTATGTATGAGTAATGTGTCAGTTATTGAGTGATGAAGTTGGGATCGGATATGGAGATTCCAGCATTCTTGAAGTTTAAGGACTGGAGGATCTTAAAGGCAGACTATTCCTTAGTTGCAGACCGTGATGGTATGCTAAGAGTTGAACGAGTGACGGCATGTGTTATGGATAGGTTACTATGGACTTTTGGAAGATTACCTACCTATTTTGGGATGATCAGAACTTGATTTGGGGGCAATGGGTATGCCTAATCAGAATGTGTATTCTACAACGGATCGGGTTTGTTTACTCTTGAGCAGTAGTTTCTGTGGGTATGTCATTGGGCGGTACGGATGTTATTCGTGCCCTGGTTTATTCCATATGTTGCTCTCTTATCTACTACGGGTTGAGAGACTGTTGACTATTTATCCACATGATGTGGCTCTATTTGGGCCTTGTTGCAAAATTCGAGCAAGATGACTCTTTGGTTGTTGAATGGTTTATTGCGCCTTGGTCATGGTTTTCATGTCTGTGGTATATTGTGCTATCCGTTTCTCTATGGTTATGATCATGCATTTCACGTGTTTGTTGATGATACACATGTGTTTGTTAATTGTAAGCATTATGGCTCGATGGGTATTCTGTGTGGATCGCTATGTTTGGATCGCGTCATGCACCGCAATGGAGTTATATTAGGGTATGACCTCTGTTCTTGTTTCGTGTGTTTTGCTTCTCTCTTGTGAGATGGGATCATAGCGTTGTGCCATGTGGTGGTATTTTTTTAACTTATTGGGTGGTTCTCTTATTTGAGTCTCCTTCCATCTTTGGTTATATTCGAGTTTTTGCTTGTTGGGTGCGGGTTGAGTCATATGTGACTAGTTGTCATTTGATGTGGTTTGTCAAGGAATAGCTAGTACTAGATGAGATGAGATCATTGGATATGGGATTAGTGCAAACGGACTTGGATAAGGTGCATTTGGTTAAGATGTCCTTAATCATCTTAGAGTTTGGCGATGGTTCTTGTCAACCGAGAGAACTCCACGATTTGTGATTGGGTGAGTGGTTATGAGTTGTTACATGTTTCTTACATCATTAGCAGTATTTTGAAGGTAACAAGGTTTTATTTGATATGAGGTTAGTTACCGATACTAGGTTGAGTAATAAGCAGCTATTGTGGTCGGAAGAAGTTACTATGAGTACATGAGTCATGTGGTATATCGTGTGATTAAATCGTGGAATATGGTTATTGCTTTATGTATCTTGGTTAGACTTATACAGTTTACAAATGCGAGAATCGAGTCTTAAAGGAATTCTAGATGTTGGAGATTTTGTTATAAGGTTATGGATTAAGGTTGAAGAAAGAATCTTCAACTAGGTTGTGTTGACGGTCTTCTATGGATTGTGGTGATGCGGAATCACCCATGGGTACGTGTATGGTGAGTTTGTACTGTGATTTGATAGCTTTGGAACGACTCTTGGCACGTTCAAGGATGAACGTATGTTTAAATGGGGGAGAATGTGACGACCCGACCTGTCATTTTGAGCATTAGCATTTCATTCGATGGTTTGAGGTCTTGAGTAGCTTCATATGATGTATTACCACTTGTGTGCAAGGATGGTTTTGACTTTCGAGAAGTTCGGGAGTGATTCGGAAGAGTAAACCTCTATTTGGAAGCTTTAAGTTGAAGAGTTGACCAAGGTTTGACTTTTATGTGAATGGTCTCGGATTCATGTTCGGAAGGTTCCAATTGGTTTGTATGGAGATTTTGGACTTGGACATATGCCCGGAATAGAATTTGGATGTCTGCAGGTTGATTTGACGTTTTCTACCGAAGGTTTGCAATTCAAAGGTTTAGAAATTTTCTAAGTTTGACAAAGAGTTGACTTTGTGGCTATCGGGTTCAGATTTAGATTTCAGGACTTTGAATAGGTCTGATTTGTCATTTAAAGCTTTTGTGCAAAGTTTGGTCTCATTCCGAGTTGGATTCATGGGAATCAGACGCTTAGTTGTGATTTTGAAAGTTCTTGGCTTTATTATGATTTTGATGCGTTTTGGTGTTCGATTAGAGACTATATATTATTTTGATAATCCGAGCATGCGAGCGAGTTCATATGAGGTTGATGTAATTGATAGCATGACTGGACGGGGTCCCAAGGGGCTCGGGAGTATTACATATTGGTTTCAGATTGTTTTTGCTAAGATAAGTTGTTCTGGTTCTAGTTTTCTTGCATTTGCGGTGAGGAGGTCGCAAATGCGACCATAGTGTTTGCGAAGGTATGGTCGCAATTGCGACTCAGGGCTGCTAGGAAGGGATTTCGCATTTGTGAGGATTATGTCACATATGCGACTGGCCACTAGGGAAGAAACTTTGCATTTGCAAAGTACATTGTCGCAAATGCGACATTTACTGTGTCTGTAGGGTTTACTTTTGCGAGCTTTTGTTCGTTTTTGGGTGGTCGCATTTGTGAACCTTTGGTGCAAATGCAACATCTACAACTGATTATATGTTGTGCATTTCTGAACTTAGTCTAAACCTGTTAAACAGGCCGGGCCAGCCCACTGACAGCCTGGTTCGACCCGGTTCAGCCCGGGTCAGCTCAGTCCACTGGGGGGTGGGACGGGTTAGGGAGGGTTAGGGGTGGAGTCGAACGAGGGCGAGCCTATTTGGTAACCGGTGCCCCAGAAACTGGTTAACCCAGTTACCCACTACCGCGTTTTTGCCGGGCTACAACCCGGTCCAGCCCGATTACTGTTGAACAAATTCTTTTCTTTTTTAAATTTTTTTACCGTTGCCAACGGTCAAATTCAAAAATGACAATTCGGCAATGGTAATTTTTTGCATTTTTGGCCATATCGGCCTACCTCCTTAAGAAAATAGCTCCCCAACCCCTAATAATTGATAAATTACAATTTTAACTTTTTAAAAACTATAAATAGACCCCTTCTTTTTCATTTTTTTCTCACAACTTGCTCTTTTACTACTCTATTTCTCTTTCAATTCTCTCCTGATAATATTGCTTATTGCTCTCAAGCTCTCAATTACTTATTATTTCAAGTTTCATCAAATATTTTCTTTAGTCACTACAAAATTATAATTATCAATAAAGTGAAGTGTGGTATCAATATTCAATATCATCAAATATCAGTTGAAGTGTTATATCAAATTTAGTGTGGCATCCAGAATTCCGGTACACTCATTCCATCTCTTTCTTTTCTTTGGTGTATATTTTTATTTTATTATTTAGAAATATTAATTTAGTTTTTTAATTTAATTTACATAATGGATATATTTAGACCAGCCAAAAAAGCGTGTATTAGTAGGGATGGTAGTAGTAACAGTAAAATCCTGAAAGATCAAGAGGTGGTATTGGTTCATTTAGTAGCTTTACACATATTTCTGAAAGTTCACCTGAAAATTTAAATGTAGATTATGAGAAACTTCAAAAAGATTATAGTATAGATGATAATTTAGATGATATTCAATCATCTGATGATCTTGAAACACCACCATCTACACCTGGTACTGCTAGTCAAAATACTAGAGGTGGAGGCCGTGGTAATACAGGTAGGCCTCCCCTCCCTATTAAGAATAATCGAAGATTAAGAAGTAAGTGCTGGAATTTTTTGGAAGACTAGAAGAAGATAAAAATTATGTAAGATGTCAAATTTGTAAGGAAGTTTATATACATGAGACCAGAGGTAAGCGGGGGAACGAGCCAAATTCGCAGGCACATGGTAGATAACCACTCTATTGCATGGGGTGCTGATCAGGAAGGTGGCCAACAAAAACTAAACCCGAGTATTGGCGGTTTAATGGGTAAATATGATATAATGAAAGATCGGGAAGAATTAGCTAAAATGGTTGTTTACCTTTTAGTTTTGTTGGTTCACCATACCTTGTTACTTATAGTTAAAGAATTTATAATCTTTTGTTTAAAGGTATTCCTAGAAGTACTTGTAGAGCTGATATCTTTAGGCTTTTTGGACAATATCAGACATATATCCGTTATTTGTTCGCTAGTCTTTCTTGTAAAGTTTCTCTTACTTCTGATATTGGTCGTGTTGTTAATGGAAATAATTATTTGACTGTTACATGCCATTGGATAGATGATAATTTTTGTATTCAAAAACGTATTATTGCTTTTAAATATGATGAAGATCAAAGTCATACTGGTGCATTTATAAATAATACTATCCATGGAGTTGTTATATTTTATAATCTTGCAGAAAACATTTTTTATATGTTATTTGATAATGCTTCTAACAAAAATTCTGCTACTACAATATTAAAATTGCATCTACACCCACCACTTCCTGAAATATTTCATGTGAGGTGTGCATGTCATATTTATAATTTAATTGTTAAGAGTGGCCTTGAATTATTTAGAAACGAGATCACCTTAGTTAGAAGAGTTGTTGGTGTAATTCAAGAAAATAATAGAAGTGCTAGATTAAATGCATGTAAGGATAAATGTGTACAATATGGACTAAAACCAAGACTCATGCCTGAAGAAATAGTTACTTAGGTGGAATCATACTTATTTATTCTTAAGATGTTGTTATAAATATAAAATGCCTATAACTGAAGTTGCTAATTCTCATTGTACCAATCCTAACCCTTTTTTAAACATCTAGAACTTGGGATGTCATTGAAGATGTTGTAAAATTTGTACAAAAATTTTATGTAGCTACACATGAGTTTTCTGGAGCTTAGTATCCTACTATTGCAAATGGTTTAGTTCATATTGCTAAAATTTCTCTTTTACTCCATAATTCAAGAAGAAAGAAGGATATAGTTCTGTTGTTGAATCTATGCTACAAAAAATTTAAGAAATATTTCCATCCAATTTCCCCTATTTACCTAATTGGTGCTATTTTAAACCCTTCTATCATAATGGCCATTTGTCGCCAATTAATCACTGCTTTATATGTTTATATGAATATTAGACCAACTGAAACCCCTGATGTTGAAATTTGTATTTCTGATCTGACAAACATTTACAAACTTTTTACAATTATTATGCTAACACTGTTGATGCTTTTGTTGCCGTAGATGCAAATATTCCTTCAAGTTCAGTTTCAACATTTGCATATGATGCTTTGGGGGATAATGATGGTGTTGAAGATTATTTGATTTGGTCTACACTAGGAGAACATCAACAAACCAGTAGCAGGAATATTGATGAACTCCAATTCTACTTGCAAAAGTCACCTTAGACCCGCACAAAGAAATTTCTACCGCTAGGTTGGTGGAGGAGCAACTCAAATCAATTTCCTGTTCTTTCAGCCATGGCTCGAGACATGCTAAATGTGCCGATTTCAATTGTCGCATCAGAGAGCTCATTTAGCCAAGCAAGGCAACAGCTAGGAGATACCCGTCATTCATTTGTAGCAACGCTTTGGAAGTTGCTTTAGAGATTGGATAAGATCATAACGGCGAAATCAAGGGCGTGAAGAAGTAGATGAAACAGAGGACCAAGAAATTGGAGATATAATGATTTATGGTTCCGATTCAAGCAACGCCAGAATCAAGAACCTCATGTTGACATGGATGAACTTACAAAAATGATGCAAAGTATGTGATGTACTCTTTCTTATTTTTTATAATTGTTGTAAACTTTTAATTTGTAAGTTCAAAAATAAAATAAAAAATCAAAATAGAACTTGCAAATTAATTTGAAGTATTATTTATTATTCAATGAAAATATAAAACAAAAGCCTTCGGAGTTTGATCCTTACATATTGGTCTTATTAAATAATTTTTTGTAGCCACTTACTTTCAATTTTAAATTTCAAATTTAAAACTTTAAAGTTTTAAAGTTTAATTCTAAGCCTTAACATACTTATTTCTTTAATTAAAAAATTTGCAAACATTTAAGTATCAATAACATTGAATAAGAAAAATATAATATACTTAAAAAAAAAAAAAGTGACCTGGCACAGTCTGGACCCACTAAGCCCGAACCTGGACGGGCCCTAATTAAGGCGGAATTTCCTAAACTGTTACCAGCCCGGTTAGACAGCCCACTATCCAGTCCGGATCACTAACCGGACGGACAGTTTTTTTTTCGTGTCTAACCTGAACCAACCCGTCCGATTAACACCTCTATTTTGAACACAACATTTTACTTTTATAAGGAAGTCTTATTAGGGGTAAAATAGAAAATGGTGAAAATTAAACTATTAAATGCATGAAGAGATAATTTTTTTGAAACAAACTAATAAAGAAATAAGATACATAATTTATAACTAAAGAAGTATTGGAGAATAGAATAGTTAAAAGTTTGCAAGTCAATTTGATTACTCTTTTAAGTAAACATTAATATTTTTTAACGTGTATTCATTGAATCTGAAAATCTACGGTTACTTTATAAACTCAAAAAAGATGTTTTTCGGCTCAATGATTTAGAGTTCAATAACATCAAGCAAAAGCCGTTAAAGTGTGAAGTCAATGCGTACTATATAATTGACAACAGACTAAAGCAGTATTTAATAATAGGTAATCTATAAATGTTTAAATGAATAGCTGCCAAAATTAATAACTTGTGTAGGGTCCTCGAATGAACAGGTTTGGTTCAAATTACAGTAAAGACGATTAAGTGCTAAGTTTGAATTTCTTCTTGATAGTCTAGGAAGAAATTAATAAATAATATTGAAAAAGCCGTTAAATAAATTACGATATGTCGATATGATAATAATATTTATAATTAAATTATGATAACAGGGAAGGAGATGAAGAGATTGATTGTGATATGAACTTAGTGGTTATGTATTCAAACTTCGAAGTGCCATAGTTGTAACTAGGCAGCAAATGCAGATTCTGTCCATTTTGCTGCTATTGGTCCTCTTAATATCATTACATATGACATAGTTATTTTTTGGTTATCTTTAAGGATTTCGAATAACATTAAGTAATTTGTTCTAGTCCCAAATTTTCGTCTTGATTATTAATGTCGGCAAGGTATGAAACGTAATAACATAGTCAAATTGGTTAATTGCATTTGTTTATTATGAACTCGTTCAACATATACTTTTATTCGAACCTCAAAAAAAAGTATAAAAATATTAAAATAACGTCTAAGCCCATTTATATTTGGTAAATAGTATGAAAGAGTATACTATGTAAGTCAAATTTTTGAAATCGATCGCATTAGCATTATCTCAACATATCATATGATTTATTTGAACACATTTCAACCAATACCTACAAAAAGTAAAGTATAAAAGAATCTAAATGCAAGTATGCGATGGAAAAGTCAAGTATGCGATGGAAAAGTGATAAATTGAAGTAACAAATACATAGATTAATTAACAATTCTCAAGTGTTATATCTATTTTATAATAATATATACATGTGCCGAGTGTAACACATTCTTTTAAATGACTATTCTAGTTAATCAAATATTACTAGGGTTGGGTAAACTCAATTAAAAAAAAACTCCCGATAAAGGAAAATAGAATAGCTGAAAAAGTTAGTAAACTTGCTTCCTCATTTGTTTTTCCCTAATAAATGGGAAATAGATTTTAGTGCACTTTCTTCCACATTTCATTTACCTACTGAGGAAAAAATAGAATTGTTGAAGAAAATAAATGGAAACATAATTGAGTACGCTTTATTCCACATCTCCCTTTACATACTTCTTCTATTGATTATATGTAACACTATCTTTTTATTAATTCGATAAAAATAGCATATTTTTATATTTAAAAATAATTTAATTTTAAACTTCATATTTAACCCCAATGAAAATATTTTATGACATACAATATTATGACTATTTAAAGGCCTTAAGTTTCAAATATATTATAACCATATAAATCTTATGATATATTTAATTAAAAAGTTTTTTTTTTTTTTTGTTAACTTTATATTAAGTCAAAGAACATTATTTAAATTGGAAAAGAGAAAGTATAATAAAAGAAAATAGAATTTAGTACACTTTATTTCACATTTCTTTTTACCTTATAATAAACAAAAAATAAGAGTTAGTACACTTTATTCCACATTTTATTTTACTTTATAATAAAAGAGCATTGGTGGACAGAGCAATTGGATTCTATGCTATACTATACTAGTAGGAAATAATTAGTACCGTTGAAATTATTCGAGGGCAGCGCATTCTTAGTTTTATTTTATCACATTTTAAGCCCTTAACTCGGTGGGAGGTAATTTTCGGAGGGGATTTTCATACATAGCTATTGGGTAAGTGATTTTGACTCAATTTTGATATTATAACTTGATTACTTATGGATTCTAACATCAAAATCATGAAATTTGAAAAGAACTTTTGGGGATATTAGATTATATTTTGAAAAATAAAAATTTGAGATTTGAGAGTAGATTTGGAGTCGGCTTTGAAAACTAATCACATATTTGGACTCATGGGGTTGTGGGTAGTTGGGATCTACCATTTGACTCATAGTTTGACCAAGGCAAGCTCGGAGTTGACTTTTGTTGACTTTTTGAGAATTGGCAAAGATTGCAACTTTATTAATTAAAATATATTTTTTTAGTATTGATTGGGCTTGTTTGGGGTAAGTGTCTTGCCTAGCTTTGGTTGAGAGAATTTTTCTACTAATTGATATTGTTTACTACATGTGGGGGTGTTGTATATATGAAGTGACGAGCGTATATACATGTACCATGGGTATTCATGCTCGCGGTAGATTCTAGCTTACTCTATGCTTTAGTTAAGTGTGTAGTCTACTTGATTCTATGTATTGTTCCATTAATTGACTACGGGGGCCCAATAAACCATGCTAGAGAAATTTTGAGGCTAAGGTACTTTATGTTGAATATGATGAGCAAATCTTGAGGATTATGCTAAGCTTGGCTCGGAGGTAGTGTCACGACCCAAATCCCAAACCCGGTCGTGATGGCGCCTCTCGTGAAGACAAGGCCAGCCAATTCGAACCATAACTCATTTTAAGCAATAAATTTGACAAGAGAACAACACAACACAGTTTAGTAGCAGTCATTTGCGGAAAAAAAAAAAACATTGTGAACCATCCCAACAACAGCCCAAAATTGGGATGTCACAAAGTCATGAGCAACTAATAAAATCCTAATAACAAGATTACTATTACAATATCTCTGGCACAATTGTTCGAAGAAAGTGAAAATAACAATATAAAGAAATACGGGACTGTGGACGCCAACAGCTACCTTGTAGTCTTTGAGTCACCGCTCTGACAATCGTAGTCAATGCCTTGGAGCGGAATCAATAACGCCTGAATCTGCACACATGGTGCAGGGAGTAATGTGAGTACTTCCAACTCAGTGAGTAGCACATATAAATAATAACTGAAAGTAAGGAAACACGTAAAGCACAAAGTAATGCATAATGAAGCAGTAAATCATTATTCGAAAACAGTAAATCAGTAAGAAATCATTTAAAAATCTTCCCAGCTCTGGTTACCAGTTTCCATTGCTACCAATTGTAACCTACAGTTGTCATTGTTACCAACGGTAATATTCCTGGGCTTAGTATCAATCTCACAGCTGTAGTTACCAGTTGTCATTGTTACCAACTGTAATATCTCTGGTTACCAGTTGTCATTGTTACCAACTGGAACCTACAGTTGTCATTGTTACCAACTGTAATATCTCTGGTTAGCAGTTGTCATTGTTACCAACTGTAACCTGCAGTTGTCATTGTTACCAACTGTAATATCTCTGGGTACCCTGCGCTCACTGGGGGTGTACACACTCCGGGAGGGGCCCCTTACGGTCCAAGCGCTATATCAAGCCACCTCGTGGCATCTATCTAAGCCCTCGGCCTCATATCAATCAAGCCACCTAGTGGCGTATATACAGTATTTGAGGCCCTTGGCCTCATATCACTCAGTAAAACCTCACACCTGGCCCTCGGCCGCACTCAGTCAGAAAATCATCACAAGCCCCTCGGGCATAGTAAAACAGTAGTTCTCAGCCCAAACATCATTTTAAATATTGTGTAAATCTCAAAACTGAGTAAAAAGTGGCTGAGTTGCACAACAGTGGAAACAACATGACTGAGTTCAAGTAATAAGTACAAATAGTGAGGAAATAGTGACAAAAATCCCCGGAGGGTTCAAACAATTGGCACGAGGCCCAAATATGGCAATCAGCCCAAAACATGATGATATCAAATAGGTTTCGATCAAATATGTAGTAAAAATCATCAATCGGGACGGACCAAGTCACAGTCCCAATAGTAAACGACCCCACGCTCATCATCGAGCGTGTGCCTCACTTCAATATAGCACTACGATGTGCAAATCCGGGGTTTCGAACCCTCAGGACATCATTTACAATCACTACTCACCTCGAACCGGCTAAACTCTTAGCCCGCGACGCCTTTGCCCTTTGAATTGGTCTCCGCGCGCGTCGAATCTATCCAAAATTAGAACTAATATGTCACAATATACAGGGGTAACAAAGCCCACGCGAAAACAATCAATAAATACTAACAAATTCCAAAATTAGCAAAACCCAAGCCCTAGGCCCACTTTTCAAAATTCAGTAATTTTTCACCTCAACGGGTTTCTTATCTTCCCACGAGTTCAACCATACAAGATTTATCGAATTCCGACATCGGTTCGACCTCCAAGTCTTAAAATCTAAACTTAAGGGTTTTTCACAATTTTCTCCAACTTAAATCACCAATTACATACTAGAATGGCAATAGGTTTGGGTAATTTGACCAAGATTGCGTTAAGAACACTTACCCCAATGTTTCTCTCGAAAATCTTTCAAGAATCCTTCAAGATTTCGCTTCAATCCGAGTTCCCTAGCTCCAATTATGTTCAAGATGGTCAAAACCCCCTTCTTTAAGAATTTGTTCAAGAAAATCTCTTTTGGATATAGTTTTGAGGTTGATTTGTTGTGATTTTATGGTGTTTGGAGGTGTTTCTCTTCATGGGTAACGAAAATGGATTTTGCATGGCAAATGGGCACTTATTTCTATTCATAAAGGGGTTAAAAATCGAAACAAATAAAACTTTCAGGTGTTAAAAATGCTATAGCATTTCGCGTAGCAAAATCAACTTTGCTATAGCAAACTGGTCGCATTTCTGACATGGAAATCTCTTGCACTTTGCTATAGCATTTTCGCGTAGCAAAGTCAACAATGCTATAGCATTCTGGTAGCATTTCTAACATTTCTGCAGATTTTCTTTTCCAACGATGAGATGGTCCGTTTAACCACCCAAAACTCACCCGAGCCATTCAGGACTCTGTTCGATTATACCAACAAGTCCTAAAACATATTATGGACTTAGTCGAGGCCTTAAATCACATCAAACAACGCTAAATACATGAATCATACCCCAATTCAAGCCTAATCAAACTAACAAATTCCAACTTCTACATTCGATGCCGAAACCTATCAAATCGAGTCCGATTGACCTCAAATTTTGCACACAAGTAATAAATGACATAACAGACCTTCAAAGATTTTTAGAACTGGATTCCGACCCCGATATCAAAAGTCTAATCCTCGGTCAAACTTTTCCAAAAATCTTCTATTTTCCAACATTCGCCAAAATGCGTTGCATTGTCCTACGGACTTCCAATTCAAATCCGGACATACGCCTAAGTCCAAAATCACCATACGAAGCTGTAGCAACTCTCGGAATTCCATTCCGACCCTCGGATCAAAATCTCGCCTAACAACCGGAAATCGCCAAAATACTAACTCCACCAATTCAAACCTAATTCTACACCGGACCTCCAAAACCAATTCCGATCACACTCCTAAGTCATAAATCATCTCCCGAAACTAATCGAATCGTCGGAATTCACATCCGAGCCCTCTAACTCATAAGTCAACATCCGGTTGACTTTTACAACTTAAACCTTCTTGAAAGAGACTAAGTGTCTCATTTCTTACCAAATCTACTCCGAACGCAAACCATTCAACGCGATTACCTAAAACACGGATAACGAAGCATAATAAAGCAGAAATGAAGAAAACGAAGCGGTAATTCACGAGACGACTAGCTGGGTCGTCACATTCTCCCCCTCTTAAACAAACGTTCGTCCTCGAACGTGCCAAGAATTATTCCGAGGACATTAAATTTCTAAGTGTATTATTACACACACTCGCGGGTGATTCCACGTCACCTTAAATTTAACATGGATCCGACATCGCCTTCTTAATTGAAGATTATTTCTTTTATCCACATTTATAAACTTCAAAGACAAATTTCTCACAGCCCAATTAATTCAACACGGCATGTTAGTCTCAACCGCCTGTAGCAACTCGTGCTTGCGTGCCCATCATACGTATGCCCATAACCACGTCTCTGGTCATAATAGCTATTCATAATTAATTCCAGCATCGTCAATTAACCTCATATTAACCAAAACCCCGTTTCAAATTTCCACAACTCTGACAGTAATTCACGAGGCATGAAGACCTCATAATTATTTACTCGAATTAACGAGTCACATTTAACGCCACCTGAACACTCCCCTTGTAGGCTGAAACTCAATAATTACAGCACGAATATGGCAAAATACGCACAAAAACACATAGAAGAATTACCAAATAATCTAACAGGCATGGCTCCCTATCAGTACTATAGTACAAATTTAATTCCACACAGGGAGAATTTAAAACACATAATTTTTCATCACAAGGATCTCGTCCTTATATAACTTCCACCGCAGCTCATAGCCCATTTTAAGCTTTTCACATCATATTAAAAATGCGAGGATCTCGTCCTCAACTCTAAATCACAAGTAATATGCACTCGTGCCAATCGAAATCTATCCATTTCTCCTTTAAAAATAATTTCCTTTACTCGAAATCACAGCACATCATGAACTCCCATACCGGTAGGGCATATGATTCATAAAGCTTTAATCAATTATCCCGAAATTACATGGAAACCCACTGTAGTGAGTAACAGAAAGTCACTTTTGGACTCATAGCCCCTCAATAGTGTACAAAATAAAAATGATAGACACGGCTAAGACCGTCAAAATCTCCCAACAGGGATAGACACGGTAGTAGAGTGAAAATTCACAAACTCACCATATAAGTCGATTGCCCATAATAACATCCTCTGACCACGATAGCTGAAATTTCAGGAATATGGTGCCCGCAAAACATCTCATGACGCATATAAATCCTGTTCCAAATCTCGCAATACTGTCACGACGAAAGAGACGTGTAGAAACTCGTAGCCACCTACCGAACTAAATAACGATATTTCCTTTTTAATGTGCCTTATATAAATCTGATTGCATAGATTTCAGCTCCAATAATCTCGTCTCACCCGGTGCAAGCTGCTCATGCAATAAATCGCCTCAAACACCGATTCAGCTCTCATATGGCGCCATCAATGCGCCGACAAGCTACAATTTGAACATGTCACATAAAGAGGAACAACTCTGGAAAAGAATTATCCAGCCCACGTAACGAATAAAACGGTCAAACAGATGTTACGAACCCTTCTCAAAGGATGAGAAACAAAATACGCAGGAATAGGTATAGGGGACCGTACTCAACATAACACTGTTGCGGCACGCAACCTGATCCACACATGATACCGTTGCGCCGTGTAACCCGATCCAACTTCTTTCAAATTACTGTTGACCTGACTTAGAAATATAATAGCTCCATTCACAACATAACGAACTCAATTGGCACTCACCTCGAGTGACCCGAATCGCGAGACCACATCGTCTCAATACTCACGAACCATCTCATACCCTCCTTATGTGATCAATATTATCTCAGACTGGTACACCCATTCTACAAGACCTTCTTCAAATCCGAAGCTATTTCTTCCTTTCCTCCAATACTGCACCGTATACCTGATGGTAACATAGAATATTCCAAGTTTCGTTCGCAATCCACTGTGAGGACTCGATCCTTAACCACACATCGGACCTGAAATGCTTAGGCACTGCACTTTAATTCTTGAATCCACTAGGACCGTTATCGAGAGTCAATTACTCTGACCTAGTCCCGAAGATAACCAACTCCAATGCTCTACTAGCACATGACAACCTCTCGAAGAAGCAACTGACTGCGCTCTTTTCCATGTACATCACGTCCACAAAAACATAAGCTCCGAGTCTTCCCAAAAACCTGAACATGCATCGATAACGCCGAATATAGCACACACCCCTCTAGTTCTTTGTTGAATTACCCCTAATATTTTCTTTTCTTAGTCATAAATTCTCCGCCAACGTACCAATAACCAGAAACCGCACAAGCAGACAACCACGCGATCCAATTGTAAACGGTGGGGCTCCCCCCACTTACTCTATGCCACCGTCACATAATGTAGAGCCCACGACAATTCCTCCATTCTCAATTACCATGATCTCACACCATTAACTCGACAGACTTCTCGAAGTCTTTGTTAAGCTTTTCATGAACATCCTGGACCACAAGTCATAGTCACGCACTTGACCTCTTACTAGGTAGCAAGTAATATTCCTCGCAGAAGCTTCATCAACATCACGCCACCGCTGCTCACAGGAGATAACCCACCTGTGGAATTCCTTACCGACATCTTCTGACGACGCTGCACTGGGTACGACTACCCCGTAATCAACAAATTCTCCTGAGCCCATGCTCGCCCACCAGTTGTATAAGTCTGCTCCTTCCTTATTGACATCAACTGGAAGTTTGACAATACTGTACGAACTCAAGTCATATTGCACCTGAAACGATAATCAGATCTTCACACCCCTATTCATTTCAAACAAACTCCTTTCTGCCATCTTCAATCTTTATTCGTACAACAACCATCACTCCAAATAAAATACGTAGTCCAAATCACCTTCCATCATGATTCCCAAACCGTTCTACACTTTCTCAAGGCACGCGGCTATCCTACCACAGAATCCATATGCTAATTTGTCACTCTTATTTCAGTTAAACCATCTCCTTTAAGCAACTTTTCAACCTCTGCTTCTCATACTTGGCCTGTTAGTACTTCAACCACCGCGAAACACTTCATGCCAGGTCGTTCCTCATACTTCGCTGCTCCCGTGTTGCATCAAATCAAAATCTATCTCTGTAGCACCAGAACCAATAAAATGTTACCGACTCTAAGCCTCTTCGAAGATCATCTTTCTCAAGCCATCCATATTAGAAATACTAATTCGATTTTTGAACCGCTGCACACAACTATCCCTGGCAACCACCCCTCAGGCACCATTTCACAGCACCATGCCCCGAAGGCGAAAATCCAAGAAGGCCGTAACACCGACGAATCGTAATGCGTTCAAACAAGGACGACGACACCGCATCACATTGATAACAAGCGCTTCGCACCGCATAAGATTGAGTAGGAAGGAAATAAAGGCATAAGCCTCAATAGAATCAAACTGCACGATAAGGATATCAAGAATATGAAGTTTTTTCCTAAAAGGTTCTGCAGCCTCTCGAAGATAAATATAGACGTCTCCGTACCGATCCGCGAGACTCTACTAAACCCGCTCATGACTCGTGAGACCTATGTAACCTAGGATCTGATACCAAGCTTGTCACGACCCAAATCCCAAACCCGATCGTGATGGCGCCTCTCGTAAAGACAAGGCCAGCCAATTCGAACCATAACTCATTTTAAGCAATAAATTTGACAAGAGAACAACACAACACAGTTTAATAGCAGTCATTTGCGGGAAAAAAAAACATAGTAAACCATCCCAACAACAGCCCGAAATCGGGGTGTCACAAAGTCATGAGCAACTAATGAAATCCTAATAACAAGATTACTATTACAATATCTCTGGCACAATTGTTTGAAGAAAGTGGAAATAACAATATAAAGAGATACGGGACTGCGGACGCCAACAGCTACCTCGTAGTCTCTGAGTCACCGCTCTGACAATCGTAGTCAATGCCTCGGAGCGGAATCAATAACGCCTGAATCTGCACACATGGTGCAGGGAGTAATGTGAGTACTTCCAACTCAGTGAGTAGCGCATATAAATAATGACTGAAAGTAAGGAAACACATAAAGCACAAAGCAATGCATAATGAAGCAGTAAATCATTATTCGAAAACAGTAAATCAGTAAGAAATCATTTAAAAATCTTCCCAGCTCTGGTTACCAGTTTCCATTGCTACCAATTGTAACCTACAGTTGTCATTATTACCAACTGTAATATTCCTGGGCTCAGTATCAATTTCACAGCTCTGGTTACCAGTTGTCATTGTTACCAACTGGAACATACAGTTGTCATTGTTACCAACTGTAATATCTCTGGTTAGCAGTTGTCATTGTTACCAACTGCAACCTACAGTTGTCATTGTTACCAACTGTAATATCTCTGGGTACCCTGCGCTCAATGGGGTTGTACAGACTCCAGGAGGGGCCCCTTACGGCCCAATCGCTATATCAAGACACCTCGTGGCATACATCTAGGCCCTCGGTCTCAAATCAATCAAGCCACCTCGTGGTGTATATACAGTATCTCAGGCCCTCGGCCTCATATCACTCAGTAAAACCTCACACCTGGCCCTCGGTCGCACTCATTCAGAAAATCATCACAAGCCCTCGGGCATAGAAAAATAGTAGTTCTCAGCCCAAAAATCATTTCAAATAGTTTGTAAATCTCAAAACTGAGTAAAAAGTGCCTGAGTTGTACAACAGTGGAAACAACATGACTGATTTCAAGTAATAAGTAAAATAGTGAGGAAATAGTGATAAAAATCCTCGGAGGGTTCAAACAATTGGCACGAGGCCCAAATATGGCAATCAGCCCAAAACATGATGATATCAAATAGGTTTCTATCAAATATGTAGTAAAAATCATTAATCGGGACGGACCAAGTCACAGTCCCAGTAGTAAACGACCCCACGCTCATCATCGAGCGTGTGCCTCACTTCAATATAGCACTACGATGTGCAAATCCGGGGTTTCGAACCCTCAGGACATCATTTACAATCACTACTCACCTCGAACCGGCTAAACTCTTAGCCCGTGACGCCTTTTCCCTTTGAACTGGCCTCCGCGCGCGTCGAATCTATCCAAAATTAGAACTAATATGTCACAATATGCAGGGGTAACAAAGCCCACGCGAAAACAATCAATAAATACTAAGAAATTCCAAAATTAGCAAAACCCAAGCCCTAGGCCCACTTTTCGAAATTCACTAATTTTTCACCTCAACGGGTTTCTTAT
>MCJB01023190.1:13258-67812 GCA_002018475.1 Nicotiana obtusifolia | reverse complement strand
AAACCCCACTGACGGCGTTTTCCTTTTCAGCATCCATTAGTCACGTCTCTTCAATTTCTATATCCATTATAAGAGATAATACCCTACTTCTCCTCCCACATTGTAAACTTCACCCACTCAAAAATGGCTGAAGCTTAAAAAAATTCCATTGCCACCACTGGAAAAAGTACCCGTTCAAAGGGTAAATTCTCTTCTCATTTATCAGAACCTGTCACAATCGTGTTTGATCATTCTGAAGATTTCTCCTCTTCAAAGGCAGATATCTTCGATGATGCTCGATGTCCAACTAATAATGCCCTAGGAAAGCGACCCATGAAAAAAGATGTTGGGGCTCTCACATCGAAGAAATCGAAGAAAGACTTGGACGGCTTACTGAATCTAAAATTAACTTCTGGGATACCCCCAACAGAGACAACTCCATTTCCTTCAAAGGGAAATCTATTGCTCATCGGAGAATCGTCAACCTGGATGATATTGAAAGCCTCAATAGCAAGGTAAAAGAGTTTTCAACTTTCAAGGCTAAATTTCTTTTCTTTAGTCCCTCCAAAAGTCTATGAAGATCTTGTTCGTATGTTCTATGCAAACCCTCGTTCCCCCAAATCTGATAAAATTGAGTCCCTGGTCCTAGGTCAATGTATTGCTCTTTGTTCAACTTGATTCGATTTTTCAATGTAAATGTTCTGGTTACTCTGCTCTGTTCAAAAACTCCTGGCCTGAAGATTTTGAAGCTTCATTTGACCAAGCCAAAAGGTGCATTGCTAAACCTTTTTCTGATTTCTTACCTAATCAATTAGGGCCCAGTGATATAAACTTTGAAAATTGTGTTCTTGCTCACATAGTTTCTACCACCATACTTCTTGGAACATGATCCTTCTCCACTCTGTCTCAAAGAGACACCTTTCTAGTCAACTATCTTCTTACTAACAAAGTGAAACTGTCATCATGGGTAATCGATTTCATGATTGATAGTTCTAATGACCCCTCCGGTCTACCATATAGAACGACAATCACTCGTCTCCTTAAAGCTCTCAACATTTCTCTCTCAAATTACCTTCGTGTCACCGTTTCTAAAAGCTATAATATGCGAGCTTTGATAGTATGGGTTATGTTGCTGCGTGGATGGATCTTGGGGTGAAGCAACAGGATGATGAAGCCAAATCTATCCCTTTTAGTTTTAAGGTCAAAGTTACTGCTCCCAAGACTACAATGTGTGATCCTGACGTGATTGAGAAGCTGGATGCAATTAACGAGAAGATGACTATCATCAAAGACATACTCCTTGCCACTCAAACAACAGTTGGGGATATCCATGATATCTCAAAGGAAACAAGCTTGTATGTGTCAAAGATAGGGGTCATAATACAGAAGACAGTAGAAAATGCAGTGAAAGCTTTCAAGAGAGTCCATGATCGCATTGATGAGATCTCAGTCACTATGAACGCCAGCTTTGACCGTCTCAAGAAAGTTGTTTGCAACACTCTCACCTATTTTTTGTGTCATTAATCTGGCTGTTGGATGTTTTAGACATCAACACTTCTTTTGCTATTGTTTTGGATGTTCATTTTGGACCGGTGACCTAGTCATCTGGTTGTAATCACTAGGATAACTTATTTTTGCTAAAATGTTGTTAACTATTACCCCTGCTTTTTGAATGATGCAAAAGGGGGAGAAAGATTATACTAACATGTAGTTTGAGCTGACTCAAGCACTAGCAAGTCGATTACAATCCAGGGAAAGTACCTCCGCAGGGAGAGATAACAAGTTAAGGGGGAGTCGATTACCAGCAAAGGAGTTTCCCTGCCACAATAGAGTAGACTACTCGAATGGAGTTGACTACTTGAATGAACAGGAAAGTGAAAATAATTTAGTTATTTTTGTCATCGTCAAAAAGGAGCAGTTTAGATCTCGATTTTAGTGATGAAAAATAATTTACTTTTGTTTCAGGTACCCAAAATCAAGGCGGAAAGGAAGGAGAAGAATATTGTCTCTAATCAATGAAGAGCGTAAAGCAAAAGGGTCAAGAAAGGAAGATTAAATCAACTTGAGATTTGCAGGAGTTCTATAGAAGGAAGGATAACTCAGCAGAATCAATCCAGACGGAAAATCTGCCCTTGATTATCAATCATAACTGCCCAATGAAAAATCATATCAAGTGTGAATTATGCGAGATATGCACAATTAATTATTCACGCCATTTAAGGGAAGCAAGTCAATCATATCGAGTTTCAAGGATTAGATGTGAGGAAGCTCTACCCTTGGAAAGAATCAATCAAGATTCATTCCAAGGACCAATTTCTTTGGGTTGCCTGTCTCTCAAGATATGTTCCAATCAAGACTCTTAACAATCATCCCTCAAGATGTATATATAGTCGAAGACCTAGTAGAAGAAGGACATAGTTTTGTCTGATCAACTTCAAGCTCTTTGTTCTACTCTAAATGAGCATTGAAATCTGTAATTAATTTACTTATAACTAGTAGAGAGAAGAAAGAAAGAGAAAATATTGATGTGGCATTGTATCAAAACACTAAGAATTTATTTTATCTTTGAAAGATGCTAGTGGGTGTTCTACTCATCAACATACGTATAAGAAGAACTTCAAGGAGCTTTAAA
Organism: Nicotiana obtusifolia; assembly: GCA_002018475.1. Lineage (NCBI taxonomy): Eukaryota > Viridiplantae > Streptophyta > Magnoliopsida > Solanales > Solanaceae > Nicotiana > Nicotiana obtusifolia. The sequence continues at coordinate 65,201 of MCJB01023190.1, read as the reverse complement.
GAGAGAACCCTCTTGAAACTCAAGGGGACTAGACTAGGATTCATACTGAATCTGAACCAGTATAAAATATCGATGTCATTTACTTTCTGCTCTTTACATTTTGCACTTATTATTATTTATCGTCACTCAAACTTTTAGTTGACTAATTGACAAATTAGTCAATTAACTTTCAAAGGAAAAAATGGAATTAATTCACCCTCCCGTTGCAATTTCAATACTATGTGTGACAGGGGTTAATTTGGGCTCAAGAAGCTCAATTGAAATGAGAGATAATACCAAAGGATGCCTTAACTACGCAGCCATGCATATGCTAGCCGTTAACAGAGAAGAAGGGAGTTGAAATTTAGGGAAGGAAGATCGTGCGTAGCCTGCACACAACCAAGGCCAACTATGCATGCACCCCTTTCGCGTCACTGTAATACGCTACCTTTTTAGCTCCTCTACGCAGGAAACGCACGCCCAAGACCCAGGCCTTATGCAACGCTGACCCTCTACGCAGGTCCATGAAACCCCTCTCATAAAACTTCTGTAATAATTAGGTATAATCTATGTGGATGTTGATATAAACATAGATTTTATATATCTATATACAATTTTTACAGGGTAAGGTAAGTGCACATTATGGAAAGACATACATATAATTCCTTATTTAATAATATTTTACACTTTCGAAGTTTCGATTATAAGCCAATTCAGTTTCTTATACACCTTTTCAAAATGACTTAAATCATGTTTGCACCTTCACTTTTATTCTTTTTAAAATGCCTTTTATAAAAGGGAATTTGTCCATCCTACGTATATGATGCATCATAGTAAATGCAATGGCCTGTAGAGATGCCCATTTCAAACTTATTCTGGTTTCACTGAGAAATCAAAAAACTCAAGTTGTAGTTTATAAATTCTTCAGTTTTTTCTATGTATCCTCTTCTATGGTTGTGCTAGTACTAATCAAAATATCACTATGCCTAATTAAAACTTATTGAATACTCATCACAGCTACTTGGTGACGACAGAATATTGGATGCACACTTACATCTTCAGCATATCATGTTCGTTTAATGTTGATTTGTTGCTGGACAATAGATATAAGTAACAAACGATGTGATTCATAGAAATAAAGTAGGAAATGCAACATAGTAGGAAGGAATAATATAGAGAAACAAAGTGATCTTTACCCAAATTAAATAGCTAGTTTGATTCATTATTTGATTTTTTTAATTTGTATACATAAATTATACAATAATTATACATGATTATCAACATACTTATATATGAATTATACATATATTAAATGGTTCGGTGGACCATTGATTAGGTTAATTCTTCAAGGAGGGGAAAATGGCCAAACGGGTATGAAAATTAAAAATCAGTAGAAAGGAGAAATCTAGTTATTCCCCATAAATAGAGTTAAAACAAAGTTTTCAATCAAAATTGTCACATATATTTGGGATTAGGTCTATTTTATTTCTTCAAATATATATTTGAACCCTAATAAAAAAATGTTGAACCTGTAATAAATAGTCAAACTCCTCAGTGTATTAATAAGAACTGGAACACGATTACAGCTTTGGAATAGTAATTGCAACACTCAACTACTGAATTACAATAGAAAATACCGAAATATCAAGTAACTAAGAATAGAGATAAGAATGGTGATGAGAAACTCAGACTTAGAGAATGGGATGAGAGGATACAAACACTCAAGAAGAGGAGGTGAGAAGAACGGAGTGAGCCGAAGCTCCAACAAAATTCGCATGCCTTTCTCTGCCCCATTTTGTGTAATTTATTGATCTGCCCATGTCACGTGCTCCACAGGGGCAAACTCATCATTAGGTTCATAATTGTAACTCTTCGGCCGGTCGTTTTGAGAGTTGCAGCCTCGTTCCCTCATTTACTGCTCATTTTATGCTTATTAGTTGCTATGTGACTTATCAGGGTAGTTGGTTCGGGTCCGGAGAAGTTTTGGAATGAGATGAAACACTTATTCTCAAGGTTGGAATTTTAAGTTGAAAAGGTTGATCGGATGTTGACTTATGTGTAAACGGCTCCGAATGGAGTTTCGATGGTTCTGTTAGTTTCGTTGGTGATTTTGGATTTAGGAGCGCGTCTGGATTGTGATTTGGAGGTCCGTAGTTGAATTAGGCTTGAAATGACGAAAGTTGAAAATTCAAAAGTTTGACCGAGAGTGGACTTTGTGGTTATCGGGCTCGGATTGGGGTTCCGGGAGTTGGAGTAGGTTCGTGGTGTCATTTGTGACTTGTGTGCAAATTTTGAGGTCAACCAGACTTGATTTGATAGGTATAGGCGTCGAATGTAGAAGTTGGAAGTTCATAAGTTCATTACGCTTGAATCGATGCGCGATCCATGATTTTAGCACTGTTTGATGTGATTTGAAGGCTCGACTAAGTTTGTATCGTGTTTTAGGAATTGTTGGTATATTTGGTCGAGGTCCCCTGGGCCTCGGTTAGAGTTCGGGTGGTTCACGGATCAAGGTTTGGAGTCAAAAGGTTGCTGAAGCTAGGAGTCTTCTGGTGCAACTGCACCTGCGGATCTTTGATCGGAAGTGCGACCTGGGAAGCGCAGATGCGGCCAGGAGAAGGGAGTGTAGTGATTGCAGGTGCCGAAGGTTTGACTGCACCAGCATGGTCACAGATGCGATGAGGTTGAGCGCAGAAGCGAGGGGGAAGCATAGGAGCGGAAGTAAGACGCACCTGCGTGTGTGCAGAAGCGGAGAATGTTTCCACAGGTGCAGAAGTCTGTCCCCAGTGAATTAGTGCAGAAGCGGGAGATTTGTCGCTTCCGCGAAGCCGCAGGTGCGGGTAAGTTGTCGCAGGTGCGAGAAAGCCTGGATAGAATATAAACGTTGCTTTCCGAGGGTTTTATCATTTCTTGACTTTGCAAACTCGGATTAGGGCGATTTTTGAGAGGGATTTCGAAGGGATTCTTGAGGTAAGTCACTTGTGGTTATTTTTATTAAATAATTATGTTTCTCCATTGAATTTCAAACCAAGATTGTGTGGTTTTGAGGTATAATTTTGGGAGTGGAGACTAGGGATTTGGAGAGTTCAAATTAGGGATTTGGTATCGAATTGGTGTCGGATTTTGATAAATTTGGTATGGTTGGACTGGTGGTTGGATGGGCTTTCGGATTTTGTGCCTTTTATCGGATTTCGAGACATGGGCCCGGGGGCCGACTTTTGAGTTGACTTTTTGACTTTTGGTTAAGAAATTAGTATTTCCTAATGGAATTGATTTCTTTAGCTTGTGTTTATTGTATCGAACTGTTTGTGGCTAGATTCGAGGCATGCGAAGGCCCTTCTGCGAGGCAAGGGCGTGTTGGAGCAAGGATTTGCAGGATTTGAGGTAAGTAACACTTCTAAACTTGATTCTGAGGGTACGAAACCCCGAACTATGTGTTATGTGATCGGTGTTGAGGTGACACACATGCTAGGTGACGGGCGTGTGGGCGTGCACCGTACGAATTGTGACTTGGGCGATTCCATGGAACTAGATAGCTGATTTATCTTGTCGTTATTTGTATTTTCATCATGCGTCAAGGAAATTGAGCTGCCAGTCATGTTAGAAATCATGCTTAGGCTATATGTTGGTACCGTAGGGACCCGTAGAGGTCGTGTTATATGTTGAGTTATTTGCTAAACTGTCATTTTGTACTCAGTCATAGCTTTTACTGCATATTCTATCTCAGTCTCTATTGTCCTTTATTGATACATTATATCTTTATTGTTTGGGCTGACTATCATGATTCTTGAGGGCCCGAGAGACTGGAGAGATCGATGACTGAGTGAGGCCGAGGGACTGATTGTGAGGATATTTATGCGAGCGGGTTGCACGTCGCAGCATGTTATTTTGATTCATGCCATGATTGGCTTATTATAGCGCTTGGGCTAGAAATGCCTCTTCGGAGTCTGCACATCCACAGTGAACGCAGGTACCTACTGAGTGCGAGTGCGAGTGCAAGTGCCAAGCGAATGGGAGGATTGAATGATTGTGAGGAATGAGTGACTGTGAGGTTGGAGTGAATGGGAGGACTGAGTGACTATTACTCTGAGAGTTTGCACCTGATTTCATTATTGTTGTACTTCAACCGGCATATATAACTGTCATGTAGTTACTGAGATGTACTATATCCTGTTTTAATTGAACTTGGCATGATTTAACTGTTTTGACCTTAACGTCAAACTTAAGAGCATGCCTACTTTCCTGTGCTGTATTACTGTAATTGAACTGCACCGTGAAGCTCATCACTACTTTCAGTTCAATAGTTAGTTCTGTTACTTACCGAGTTGGTTGTATTCACGCTACACCTTGCACTTCATGTGCAGATCCAGATGTTTCCGGACACGGTGGGTGCTCATTATTTGAGCAGCTTATTCATTCGAAGATTTCGAGGTAGCTGCCCGGCCTCCACAGACCTTGACTCTCCCTCCCTATCTTTCAGCTTTATGTATTTTGTTTCAGATTTTCATAGACAATACTTTTAGAGGAGTTAGGTTGTGACTTCTGCACCAATTATTTTACCACCCGCCTAGCCAGCTTGGGGTGGAGCCCAGCCAGCTAGAGGTCGCCCTAGTGAGGGAGACCAATCATGTGGCGGTCCGGCCTGATTTTATGCTATTCCTGCCAAGCCAGATGTTGTTGCTTCAGATGTAGTGATCACAGGTATTGTCTTAGTATGCCACAGGGATGCCTCTGTATATTTGATCCCGGTTCCACTTATTCGTATGTATCATCATATTTTGCTCGTTATTTGGATATGCCCCGTGAGTCCCTAGTTTCATCTATTCATGTATCTACGCCTGTGAGCGATACTATTATTGTGGATCGCGTATATCGGTCATGTGTAGTGACTATTAGGGGATTTGAGACTAGAGTTGATCTCTTATTGTTTAGTATGGTTGATTTCATATTTGAAGGCCCAACGGATGGTTGGGAAGGGGTGGCTGTCCTATTTAGCCTTTGTAAGAGATGTTCGTGTTGATACTCCTACTATTGACTCTGTTCCGATGGTGCGAGACTTTCCAGATGTGTTTCCTGCAGACCTGTCGGGCATGCCACCCGACAGGGATATTGACTTTGGTATTGACTTGGTGCTGGGCACCTAGCCCATTTTTATTCCTACGTATCGTATAGCACCAGCTCTTGATTAAGGGGTTTATTAGGCCTAGTATGTCGCCTTGGGGTGCACCGGTTCTGTTTGTGAAGAAGAAGGATGGTATTATGCGGATGTCCATCGACTATAGGCAGTTGAACAAAGTTACAATCAAGAACAAGTATCCTTTGCCGCGTACTGATGATTTATTTGACCAGCTTCAGGGAGCGAGGGTGTTCTCTAAGATTGATTTGAGGTCTGGGTATCACCAGTTGAAGATTCGGGACTCGAATATTCTAAAGACGGCATTCAGGACCCGCTATGGTCATTATGAGTTCCTTGTGATGTCTTTTGGGCTGACCAACGCCCCAGCAGCATTCATGCATTTGATGAACAGTGTATTTCGGCCTTATCTCGACTCGTTTGTCAATTCATTGATGATATCCTGGTGTACTCTCGTAGCTAGGAGGAGCATGCCCAGCATTTGAGGATTGTGTTGCAGCAACTGAGAGAGGAGTTCCAAGTTCTCCAAGTGTGAGTTTTGGCTTAGTTCGGTGGCATTCTTGGGGTACGTGGTGTCTAGTGAGGGGATTAAGGTGGATCTGAAAAAGATAGAGGCGGTTCAGAGTTGGCCGAGACCGTCCTCAACTACAGAGATTCAGAGCTTTCTCGGCTTGGCCGATTATTATTGTCGCTTCGTGGAGGGTTTCTCGTCTGTTGCATTGCCTTTGACCAAATTGACCCAGAAGGGTGCTACTTTCAGATGGTCCGATGAGTGTGAAGAGATCTTTCAGAAGCTTAAGACTTCCTTGACCACAGCTCCAGTTCTAGTTTTGCCTTCAGTTTCTGGCTCTTATACAGTGTATTGTGATGCTTCTCGGCTTGGTATTGGGTATGCCTTGATGCAGGGAGGTAGAGTAATTGCTTATGCTTCACGTCAGTTGAAGCCCCACGAGAAGAACAACCATATTCATGATTTGGAGTTGGCTGCCATCGTTCATGCATTGAAGATTTGGAGGCACATCTCTATGGTGTGTCTTGTGAGGTATTTACAGATTATCAGAGTCTTCAATACTTGTTCAAACAAATGGATCTAAATTTGAGACAGCGGAGATGGTTGGAGCTGCTAAAAGATTATGATATCTATTCTGTATCATCCAGGGAAGGCCAATGTGGTGGTCGATGCCTTGAGTAGGAAGGCGGTGAGTATGGATAGCCTTGCATTCATTCCTGTTGGTGAGAGACCTCTTGCAGTTGATGTTCAGGCCTTGGCCAACCAGTTCATGAGATTAGATATTTTGGAGCCCAGTCGGGTTCTAGCTCGTGTGGTTTCTCGGTCTTCCTTATTTGATCGCATCAGAGAGCGCCAGTATGATGATCCCCATTTACTTGTCCTTAAGGACAAGGTTCAGCACAGTGATGCTAGGGATCTTACTATTGGGGATGATGAGGTGTTGAGGATGCAGGGTCGGATTTGTGTGCCTAATGTAGATGGGTTACATGAGTTGATTCTTAAGGAGGCCCATAGTTCGCGGTATTTCATTCATCCGGGTGCCGCAAAGATGTACTAGGACTTGAGGCAGCATTATTGGTAGAGGAGAATGAAGAAGGATATAGTGGGGTTTCTAGCTCGGTGCCTAAACTGTTAGCAGGTGAAGTATGAGCATCAGAGACCGGGTGGATTGCTTCAAAGGGTTGAGATTCCAGAGTAGAAATGGGAGCATTGCTGGAAAACGCATTCATGAAACCTTAACTATGACTTTGCGTCTTGTTGTAGGTTTTGATTCATGAAACCTTAACTAATGACTTTGCGTCTAGTTGTAGGTTTTGATAATCGACAAACCATCATTGACAAAATGCCGAGATTGCTATGGACTTTGTTGTGACTAACAAGTTGATGAAGCAAAAAGATTGAAGACCGAAGATGTTGTCTTAAGTCTTAATTTTGTTTTGAGTTTTAATGTTATCTTGAATCAACTCTCGTTTTTAAGAACTTGGCTCAAAGTCTAAAAACGTTTTTAAATAAACATTGAAACATTTTCAAAACAATTGATTTTTCAATATAAACCAACTATTAATCAAATCGATGTTGGAACCAGGCCAACAATCCAGCCAACAATCGATTGTCACCTCTCCAGTGGACTCCAACAATCGATTGTCAGGCTCTTACAATCGATTGTTTGGTTCCAGTAACTTTAACAATGGATTGTCAAGCTGAAACAATCGATTGTCAATGTTACCGTTGGGTTACAACGGCTAGTTTTGTTAACAATCGATTGTGTGAAGTTAACAATCGATTGTTGGCAACGGGCAGAACACTTTTTGTCCCCTAAACTCTTGTTTAATGTAATGAGAGGCTAGCCAAACTATTCCAACGGACATATGAGGTTTGGGGGTTATAAATAGACCCTCTCAAGCCTCATTTCAAACACAACACTTCTCTAAAAATATAAGATTCATTGCTTCAAGTTTTCATAATTATTCAAAGCTATATTGAGCCATTTCTTGAAGATAAAAGTTGTGTTCTTGAGCTTATATTGTTTCACTCCATCTACTCTTTTGAGAGAATACTTTTGAGTGATTTCTTGTGTTGTCCTACATCTTTGGAAGATTGTTCCTTGTTGTAGTTAAGGAAGAGCTTCTTCCTTGTTTGTTGACGAATCTTGTGTGACTCAAGTGTTCGTGTTGTAAACGGTTTGTTAGGCACCCGCAAGCTTAACGGAGATAGTGAAATACTCAAGAGAGTCTCTTGAGGAGTGGACTAGCTATAAGTTATAGTGAATCACTATACATCGGTGTGTACGTTCTTATTTACATTCCGCACTTTATTCCTCGCTCTTTCATTTTCGCATTTACGTCTTTAATTCTACATCTATCTTGCGAAAATTTTATAACGTTCCTTATAACGCTATTCCCCCCCCCCCCTCTAGCGTTAAACGTATTATCTAACAATTGGTATCAGAGCTTAATTCTCTTCAAGCCTTAACCGGTTGAGAAAAATTGAATGGCCTCTAGAAATTTATACGCAGGAATAGGTGAAGGACAATCCACGTTGAGACCACCTCTCTTTGATGGGACAAACTACACCTATTGGAAGGAACGTATGAGGATATACGTACGAGCAACCGACTTCAAATTGTGGAAAATTATAGAAGACAGTGAGGAACCAATCACCAAAAAGGTTGGAGCAGAGACGATTCCCAAATCAGAAAATGAATACTCCAACGAAGATATAAAAAAAGTTGAAGCATATGCACGGGCTGTCAACATGCTCTATTGTGCAGTAAATCCAGATGACTACCGGAAAATTTCAAGATGCAAAACCGCCAAGGAGATGTTGGATAAACTGGAAATCACCTACGAAGGCACGTCCTAAGTCCGAAAGGCAAAAATTGATCTTCTAACATATGAGTATGAACTTTTCAGGATGAAGGAAGATGAAAAAATTGAGAAAACCTTTGAACGGTTTTCAAACATTATAAATGATCTTGATGCTCTTGGAAAAAACTTTTCCGAAGAAGAGCTTGTGAGGAAAATACTCTGAAGTCTAAAACCGGAGTGGCAATCTAAAGTTGAAGCAATCCAAGAAGCCGCCACCTCAACCAAGATCACTTATGATGGACTAAGAGGTAATCTTATTACCTATGAAACTACTCATCTTAACAAACCTATTTTCTTTGATGATGAACAAGAAAAAGAAGAGCTTGGCTCTTAAGTCATCAACCTCAAGAGAGGAAACCAAGGAGTCCAAAGACTCTAGCAGCGATGACGAAGAATATAACTTGGTAATCAAAAAGTTTCAAGAATTCATGAGAAGGGAACAAGAAAAGGAGACCAAGAAACAAGCACCTCCAAAGTGCTACGGTTGCGGGGAAGTTGGGCATATCAAACCGTATTGCCCAAAAGTCAAAACCGAGAAGAAAAAGCCCCACAAGAAATAAAGGGCTTTCATGTCTTGGGAAGAAGATGACTCCGGCAACGAGTCAAGCGATGGAGAGGAAGTCGCAAATCTTTGTCTCATGGCCATTGAGGGTACTCCTCAAGAAGATGAAGAGGTTAGTACTAAGCTCCCTAAAGACTCTTATACCTTGGTAGAATTACAAAAAGCTCTTGAAGAACTTTATGACGAATTTGTCGGCATTAAAAATAAAAACAAATCTTTGAAGAAAGAACTCTTAGACTCCGAAAAAGAGTTAGAAAAACTGACTAAGGATAATGAGAAACTAAAAGAAGAGAACAAATTTTTTGGAAGAAGGAGTGCCGATAAACCCGAATGTTCAAGTAGCTCTTGTAATTCTTGCAAATCCCTTAAGGCTCAAGTGGAAAAGTTAGAAGCATCTCTTAATAAATTCAATAAGCCTCAAAAGGATTTGAACCTTATTTTTGATCATGTTCATGTTGCCAAAGAAGGAATAGGTTTCAAGAAAAAGAAGGGCAAAGTCGAGAGACAACCTAGTAAGGATAAAACTAGGAATAGAACACCTAGAAAGAAATATACTAGGCCTAAAGACCAAATCACGAAAAATCCTAGAAATAACAACTATTGGAAAAAGGATGTAGCACAAACTAAGAAAAACTTCTATAAACCTAGTGAATACTACTCCCCTAGATATATGTGGAATCCCAATGTAGTATGTCACTATTGTGATAAAGTAGGCCGCATAGCACCCGCATGCTACTCTAGGCATAGACACCTTACCCAAAGTAATACATATTATCGTGCCACTAACCCAAAAGGACCCAAAAGCACTTGGGTACCAAAACCCCTTCATTAATTTGATTTTAGGTATGCTTGAAGGCATCAAGTATACTTTGGTATCTTGATAGAGGATGCTCCAAGCACATGACCGATGATGCATCCAAGTTTTGGGTATAAAACCAACAAAGGAAGGACATGTCATCTTGGGTGACAACAAAGGAAAAATTATCGGCATTGGTTCGGTCGGTAAAAATCCTTCCTCTTCCATTAATGACGTTTTGTTGGTTAAAAGTCTTACATACAATCTCTTGAGCATAAGTCAATTGTGTGACAAGGGGAATCATGTTACATTAAAATTTTAAGACTTTCACCGTAGAACACCTTAGTAACAATAAGGTAATTGTACAAGACAATAGAATTGATAACATTATTTGGTTCCAAATATTTGATTCATAACAATTGTCTGTGTGCACGATAAAAATCTTGTCCTAAAGATTCGCACTTAACTGCGGTGAAAAGGATTTTGAAATACCTTGTTGGTACGATGGACGTGGGACTTTGGTATCCCAAAGGTTCATCCTGCCACCTTATTGGCTATTCTGATTCCGACTTTGCGGGAGGCAAATTGGATAGGAAAAGCACGAGTGGCACTTGCCATTTGTTTGGTAGTCATTAGTTTCTTGGTTCAGCAAGAAACAAGTTAGTGTTGCTTTATCCACCACGGAAGCGGAATATGTAGCCGCTGGCAGCTGTTGTGCTCAAGTCCTTTGGATGAAACAACAACTTGTGGATTACGGCCTACGTCTTGATCACATCCCAATTAGGTGTGACAATAATAGTGCCATCTGCCTCACGAAGAATCCATTTCTTCATTCAAGAACAAAGCACATTGACATTAGGCATCATTTTATTAGAGATCATGTTCTCAAAGGTGATGTCGAGATTGAGTTTGTGGAAACTCATAATCAACTAGCAGACATCTTTACAAAACCTTTAGAGAAAGAGTCATTCTTTCGGATTCGAAGCGAACTTGGAATCCTTGACTCGACAATGATCTAAAATGAGTGCATCATTATTTTATTGAACATTACTAACTTGAGCGTTGGAGACATTTATACCTTTTTTTGCAGGTTTCCCCATTATTTTGATGAGTCTTTAAGCAAAGGGGAACAAAATCAAGGAAGCTTGGAGATTAAACAAACTATTTTTGGTCAAGACGTCACAAATAATCGATTGTATAGAACATATAATCGATTGTTTGGTCATACAATCGATTGTCCATATCACACAATCGATTGCTAAACCTCACTGGAATATTGTAAATTCCAAAGACTTCAAATAATCGATTGTTACACAAGAACAATCGATTGTGAAGTCAAACAATCGATTGTCACCAACTAACAATCGATTGTCAACCATCACTGGAATATTGAAAATTCCAGAACACTCAAACAATCGATTGTCAGCATTTTTTTGTTTCAAACAATCGATTGTTAGAAGCAAACAATCGATTGTTAAGCGGGTCAGTTCACAAATATGACCGTTTCTATCCGTTGGAAGCCCCCAAAACGACCAAAATGCCCCCCAACGGCCATATTTCATTCTCTCTCTATAAATAGGAGTTCATAAGCCATTTTCACTCACTTATTACACTCTTGCAACTACAAGACTTTCATCTTTGAGTCAATTTTGATTCACTTCAATTCATATACTTATAAATGGCTTCCTCAAGCAATCCTCCTCCTAGAAATGTCGTCAAATACAAAGACGGTTCCTATCTTTGGTTCCTCTATCGGACTGACCTACAAAAGTTCCGCGAGTATTTTGAGAGGCAAGAAATCCTTCCTCCTAGATATGTGAGGACACTATACTTTGAATCAAAAGGATTTCTCACACTATATCATGCTCTAACTTCAGCAAATCTCTTAGGCGTTGTCAGCAATCGCCAAGAATTTATTCACGAAGATCTTATTCGTGCTTTCTACTCAAATCTTCGTCGAATTGAAGAAAATCTTATTTCTTCCGTCAATGGAACGAAAATCTTTCTTTCCGAGGAAAATTTCTCGGAAATTACAGGTCTTCCAACAAATGGCACAGACATTCATCTCTACGCCGGAATCGCAAGCACAGCCTTTAACGAGGCAGCATTCTTGGAGGAAATGGGAGTTGGTGGACAATTGGTCCGAAGAACCAACCGACGCCCCACAATAACAAATATGCATGAGGAGTATCGGTTACTCTTTTACATCATCACCCGAATTCTCAAGCCGAGAAAATTTTCACATACAACTCTCTCGGCGTAAGATGTAAAAATAATGCATGTTATAATGCATGAGGCGTCAGTAAATTGGACTCAATTTATTATGATCCATTTATTTGATTCAATCCGTGAGGGGGAACCACTTCCGTACGCCTTCATCATCATGGATATTCTCAAATACCATGAGGTCACGGTAAATGTTGGCCCCTTGACCAAAGGCACAAAGCATTGGTCGGTGACGGACTTTTCTTTCAAGAGGGGTACGGAACGTCGCCCACGACGAACTCAAGTTCCTCCACAAGAGCTTCCTCAAAATCATCCTCAAGCTTCTTCTTCTGTGACTCTTGAGTCACTCTCCAACACTATGACTGGATTCGGCAATCAACTTAACCGAATTGAACAGAAAGTTGATAATTTTGATGCCGATTTCCGAGCCTTCCTTAGGAGTGCTAATATAACTATAAGACGAACAAATGTTGGTAGCACACAACAGGCCGAGGAAAGCACTAGCGGAGAAGAAAGTGATAGTGACGAAGAAGACGACGACACAGGGGATGACAACCCTTGAGCTCTCTTTCAGTTTTTTTTAATTCCTCTTATGTATTTTTTATGCTTCTTAACTATGTTCCTTTAATATTTTGTTGCATTCCATTATTCCCTTAATGAAAATAATTTTCTCTTTTGATTATGATATCTTTTTGCTAATGCCAAAAGGGGAAAGATATTATTATGGGAAGAGTATGGGGAAGCTTATGATGATATGCATATATTAAGGGGGAAGCATTAATTAAGGGGGAATTTTTTTTTTTTACAATTGGTTGGAAATATTTTTTAACAAGTAGTATTGAAAAGTATTTGAAATTTCTTTAAGAATTTTGTTTGAATCTTTTTGCAAAATGAATGCATATCCCGCCTTGGTTTGTCATTATCAAAAAGGGGGAAATTGTTGGAAAACGCATTCATGAAACCTTAACTATGACTTTGCATCTTGTTGTAGGTTTTGATTCATGAAACCTTAACTAATGACTTTGCGTCTTGTTGTAGGTTTTGATAATCGACAAACCATCATTGACAAAATGCTGAGATTGCTATGGACTTTGTTGTGACTACAAGTCAAGCTTTCAAGATGCTGGAATGCAAGTCAATGAATGGAACAAGTTGATGAAGCAAAAAGATTGAAGACCGAAGACGTTGTCTTAAGTCTTAATTTTGTTTTGAGTTTTAATGTTATCTTGAATCAACTCTCGTTTTTAAGAACTTGGCTCAAAGTCTAAAAACGTTTTCAAATAAACATTGAAACATTTTCAAAACAATTGATTTTTCAATATAAACCAATTATTAATCAAATCGATGTTGGAACCAGGCCAACAATCGGTTGTCAAGAGGTGACAATCGATTGTTGACTAAACACTGGCCAACAATCGATTGTCAAGAGGTGACAATCGATTATTGAACTCCAGTGGCTCCAACAATCGATTGTCAGGCTGTTACAATCGATTGTTTGGTTCCACTAACCTTAACAATCGATTGTCAAGCTGAAACAATCGATTGTCAATGTTACCGTTGGGTTACAACGGCTAGTTTTGTTAACAATCGATTGTGTGAAGTTAACAATCGATTGTTGGCAACGGGCAGAACACTTTTTGTCCCCTAAACTCTTGTTTAATGTAATGAGAGGCTAGCCAAACTATTCCAACGGACATATGAGGTTTGGGGGTTATAAATAGACCCTCTCAAGCCTCATTTCAAACACAACACTTCTCTAAAAACATAAGATTCATTGCTTCAAGTTTTCATAATTATTCAAAGCTATATTGAGCCATTTCTTGAAGATAAAAGTTGTGTTCTTGAGCTTATATTGTTTCACTCCATCTACTCTTTTGAGAGAATACTTTTGAGTGATTTCTTGTGTTGTCCTACATCTTTGGAAGATTGTTCCTTGTTGTAGTTAAGGAAGAGCTTCTTCCTTGTTTGTTGACGAACCTTGTGTGACTCAAGTGTTCGTGTTGTAAACGGTTTGTTAGGCACCCGCAAGCTTAACGGAGATAGTGAAATACTCAAGAGAGTCTCTTGAGGAGTGGACTAGCTACAAGTTGTAGTGAACCATTATATATCGGTGTGTACGTTCTTATTTACATTCCGCACTTTATTCCTCGCTCTTTCATTTTCGCATTTACGTCTTTAATTATACATCTATCTTGCAAAAATTTTATAATGATCCTTATAACGCTATTCACCCCCCCCCCCCTAGCGTTAAGCGTATTTTCTAACAAGCATATCACCATGGATTTTTTAGTTGAGCTCCCACCGACTTCGAGGAAGTTTAATGCTATTTGGGTGATTGTGGATCGGCTGACCAAGTCAGTGCACTTTATTCCAGTTGGGACTACTTATTCTTCGGAGCGGTTGTCTGAGATTTACATCTGCGAGCTTGTTCGCCTTCACGGTGTGCCGGTGTCCATCATTTCAGATCGGGACACAAAGTTTACATTGCAGTTTTGGAGAGTCGTGCGGCGAGAGTTAGGCACCCAGGTTGAGTTGAGCACAGCATTTGACCCTCAGACAGACGGGCAGTCCGAGCGCACTATTCAGATATTGGAAGATATGTTACGCATTTGTGTCAAAGATTTCAGGGTTCTTGGGATCAGTTTCTGCCGCTCGCGGACTTTGCCTACAACAACAGCTACCAGTCGAGCATTCAGATGGCTTTGTATAAGGCTTTGTGTGGGAGACGGTGTCAGTCTCTAGTGGGTTGGTCTGAGCCAGGTGAGGCTAGGCTATTGGGTACTGACTTGGTTCATGATGCTTTGGACAAGGTTAAATTGATTCAGGATCGGCTTCGCATGATGCAGTCTAGATAGAAGAGTTACGCCGATCGGAAGGTTCGCAATGTTGCTTACATGGTTGGGGAGAAGGTACTGCTCAAGGTTTCACCCATGAAGGGTTTGATGAGGTTCGGGAAGAAGGGCAAGTTGAACCCTCGGTATATTGGGCCGTTGGAGGGCTTCAGAGGATTGGAAAGGTGGCTTACAAGCTTGCCTTGCCACCTAGTCTGTCGAGTGTTCATCCAGTTTTTCATGTATCTATCTCTGGAAGTATGTAGGCAATCCGTCTCATGTTTTGGATTTCAATATGGTTCAATTGGACAGTGATTTGACTTATGATGTAGAGCCGGTGGCCATTTTGGGTCGGCAGGTTCGAAAGTTAAGGTCAAAGGATATAGGTAAAGGTGCTTATTAATGTTTATTTTATGCTTATTAGTTTCTATGTGACTTGCCGGGGTAGTTGGTTTGGGTCCGGAGAGGTTTCGGAATGAGATGAGACACTTAGTCTCAAGGTTAGAAGCGTAAATTAAAAAGGTTGACCAGATGTTGACTTATGTATAAACGACTCCGAAATGGAGTTTTGATGGTTCCATCAGCTCCGTTGGGTGATTTTGGACTTAGGAGCATGTCCGGATTGTGATTTGGAGGTTCATAGTTGAATTAGGCTTGAAATGGTGAAAGTTGAAAATTTAAAAGTTTGATCGAGAGTGGACTTTGTGGTTACCGGGCTCGGATTGGGGTCCGAGAGTTGGATTAGGTCCGTATTGTCATTTGTGACTTGTGTGCAAAATTTGAGGTCAATCGGACTTGATTTGATAGGTTTCGGCATCGAATATAGAAGTTGGAAGTTCATAAATTCATTAGGCTTGAATCGATGCGCGATCTGTGGTTTTAGCGTTGTTTGATGTTATTTGAAGGCTCGACTAAGTTCGTATCATGTTTTAGGACTTGTTGGTATATTTGGTCGAGGTCCCAGGGGCCTTGGGTGGAGTTCGGTTGGTTAACGGTTTAAGGTTTGGAGTTAAAGGGTTGCTGAAGCTGGGAGTCTTCTTGTGCGTCGCACCTGCGATCAAAGAAGGAAGTGCAGTGGTTGCAGGTGCAAATGTTTGACCGCACCTGCGTGGTCACAGATGCAGTGAGGTTGAGGGCAGAAGCGAGAGGGAAGCGTAGGAGCGGAAGTAAGTCGCACTTACGTGTGCACAGAAGCGGAGAACATTTCCGTAGGTGCGAAGGTCTTCCTCAGTGAATTACCGCAGAAGCGGGAGAGTTTTCGCTTCCGCGAAGCCGAAGGTGGGGGTAAGTTGTCGCAGGTGAGAGAAATCCTGGACAGAATATAAACGTTGGGTTCCGAGGGTTTTATCATTACTTGACTTTGCAAACTCGGATTAGGGCAATTTTTGAGAGGGATTTCGAAGGGATTCTTGAGGTAAGTCACTTGTGGTTATTTTTATTCAATAATTATGTTTCCCAATTGAATTTCTCGCCTAGATTGTGCGGTTTTGAGGTGTAATTTTGGGAGTTGAGACTAAGGATTTGGAGAGTTTAAATTGGGGATTTGGGTATTGAATTGGTGTCGGATTCTGATAAATTTGGTATGGTTAGACTCGTGGTTGGATGGGCTTTCGGATTTTGTGACTTTTATCGCATTTCAAGATGTGGTCCTGGGGGTCAACTTTTGAGTTGATTTTTTGACTTTTGATTAAGAACTTAGTATTTCCTTATGGAATTGATTTCTTTAGCTCGTGTTGATTGTATTGAACTATTTGTGGCTAGATTCAAGGCATGCGGAGACCGTTTCGCGAGGCAAGGGCGTGTTGGAGTAGGGATTTTAACGGTTTAAGGTAAGTAACACTTCTAAACTTGGTTCTGAGGGTACAAAACCCCGAATTATGTAATTATGTGATTGGTATTAAGGTGAGGCACATGCTAGGTGACGGCGTGTGGACGTGCACCGTACGAATTGTGACTTGGGCTACATAGCTGATTTATCTTGTCGTTATTCGTATTTTCATCATGTGTCAAGGAAATTGAGCTGCCAGTCATGTTAGAAATCATGCTTAGGCTTTATGTTGGTACCATAGGGACCTGTAGAGGTCGTGTTATATGTTGAGTTATTTGCTAAACTGTCATTTTGTACTCAGTCATAGCTTTTACTGCATATTCTATCTCAGTCTCTATTTTCATTTATTGATACATTATAGATTTATTGTTTGGGATGACTATCATGATTCTTGAGAGCCCGAGAGACTGGAGAGATCGATGACTGAGTGAGGCCGAGGGACTAATTGTGAGGATATTTATGGGAGCGGGTTGCACGCCGCAGCATGTTATTTTGATTCATGCCATGATTGGCTTATTATAGCGCTTGGGCTAGAAATGCCTCTCCGGATTCTGCACATCCACAGTGAACGCAGGTACCTACTGAGTGCGAGTGCCAAGCGAATGGGAGGATTGAATGATTATGAGGAATGAGTGACTGTGAGGTTGGAGTGAATGGGAGGACTGGGTGACTATTACTCTGAGAGTTTGCACCTGATTTCATTATTGTTGTACTTCAACTGGCATATATAACTATCATGTAGTTACTGAGATGTACTATATCCTGTTTTAATTGAACTTGACATGATTTAACTGTTTTGACCTTAGCTGTCGAACTTAAGAGCATGCCTACTTTCCTGTGCTGTATTTCTGTAATTGAACTGCACCGTGAAGCTCGTCACTACTTCCAGTCCAATAGTTAGTCTTGTTACTTACCGAGTTGGTTGTACTCGCGCTACACCCTGCACTTCGTGTGCAGATCCAGGTGTTTCCAGACATGGTGGGTGATGATTATCTGAGCAGCTTATTCATTCGGAGATTTCGAGGTAGCTGTCTGGCGTCCGCAGACCTTAACTCTCCCTCCCTATCTTTTAGCTTTATGTATTTAGTTTCAGCTTTTCATAGATATTATTTTCGGACTTGTGTTATATAGACGTTCATGTACTCAGTGACACTCTGGTTTTTGGGAATTTTTAGGTCAAGTCTTGACCTTTTATCCAGTTTATGAAAATTTTAATTATTCAAACCTGTTTTAGTTCATCTTTTATCTAAAAGTGTTGGAATTTATTGAGTTGTCGGCTTGCCTAGTACCACGTTAGGTGCCATCACGACAGGCTCCGTTTTGGGTCGTGACAATAACAACACCTACGTCCTCAAAAAGAACCTTATCCTCGAGGTCAAGCATAGCAACTCCGAAATCCTAGCATTGGCCTTTGTGTCTGATCACTTTTGCTTGGAACTGAATTCCAAATTCAGAAGTCCACCTGGGTCAAACGGAAATTGAGGCGAATCCACAATAATACACAACATATTTTTGTCTAGCTTAGCACAATGAAGTTCGTTGAGTATTTGCATTATAGGGCTTTCAGCAGATAGTGCTAATAGAAAAATAATGAGTCCTTTTCTCCAAGGCAATACAGCCGCCCTTGTTGCCAACTTTGTCGACTGTGATGAGATATCTCTTTCATCATAATAAAAGTTCGAGAAAGAGCAAATGCTAATGCAGATTCAAATTGCAAAATATAGAAATCCACACATCCATGTAGGTCGGGATCCCACACTCTAGTCATAGAAGCAGAACATGCACATAAGCAAAACATTCCAGTAGATCGCAACAATACTTGTGTCTCCAAGGTCTCTGTATGGCCATTTAGATTCATGGTCTTGGATTGATTCCTGGATCCCATACACAAACAACCACCACAGATCCACCAAGAGTAACAATATACAGAGTACCAACGGGAGCAAATGGAAAATGATGCAACTTTAAAGGTCAACGAATATCTAAGGCAATCCATGGGAGGTTAGTAAGTGTTTCTACTACCACAGTTAATAACACCAGAACACATTGCAATAGACAAGCACCATGTATCACTCAAAATATATTGAGTTGAGACTCGTATCTTTAGAAAATGAAGGGGACAGTGCAATTTCTCACAGACAAGAGTATGTCAGCATATGGTTCCAGATCCGGTGCTCTTCATGTAACACTGTGTAGTCCCATGAATGAAATTCATTATGTTTCTTCTTTTTCATTCCATCTGCAGCAATCCACCTAGAATCATAAATTCTTGGAGGATGCAACTTAAAAGTGGCCGCAGTAGCGTCGGCCTCCTTAACACTGCACCAAATAGTAGAGAAGGCGTATGTCGCACCGCAAATACCGTTGGATGGGTATTGTTGCACCACAGTAGCACTCAATTGTTGAACCAACTAGTCTATGCCTACACCAATACTTTCATGGAATATAGCTCGAAAGATGTGGCCAGATGCTGTGGCAACAGTTTCAATAAAAAATGCCAGTGATCCTACTAACAATGTTCCTCTTCCTCTAATTAGTCTCTTCCATAATGTTGATGCTATGAGCATACCATGCGCCACAATGCATCACAGAATGCACAATTTCTTGTACCTCCAAGGTATGTGGTAAGGAACCTTGAACGAGGATCAGAGGGAAAGTCTGATCCAAATTGATCAAGTGGAGATCGATGCAAGGATAATATAAGTTTAGCACGGGGGTGTTCATTTAAGTAATCAAACATATCTCTGTCTATAGGTTGGTCATGACTGGAAGCAGTAATCATACATGGTTGTGCTAGTTGTTCATCAAAAATGACAAGGTGACTGTAAGCATACTTGACTGCGAAAACTGGTTGAAACATTTCATCAAACACCTGAGTTTCAGGATTTACTGAATTGTTCGTCGCAGAATCTACAACTTTCATGCCAATTTTCTTACCTGGTATGTCAACGAACACCTTACAGGCATATCTTCTTGAATTGTTGTTCTCGAAATTCTCCACAGGGCTGGAGAGTCCTTTATCAAAATCAAAATCAGCTCAGCTTCTAATTCTGCGGTAGCAATTGGAGTTGAGACCTCCTCTGATTCGCACTTATCGTCCAAAGACACAACCACATCCGAGTGCTCTGGAGCATCAAGGATCGACTTGGAGGAGGCAGAGAGCATGTTCTCCATGGTGTCGAGGTGTCTGAGCATACGAGCATTATTGTCCAGCATCACCTTTAGCAAATCTTGGATGACGTTGAGATGATAGTGGATAATAGTAGAATAGTAGAGATCCATGGAGTCCTCTCAATGAAAGCACCAATATAACAAATAGTCAAACTCCTCAGTATATTAATAAGAACTGAAATACGATTACAATCTTTGGGATAGTAATTGCAACACTCAACTACTGAATTACAATAGAAAATAATGAAATAACAAGCAACTAAGGATAGAGATAAGAATAGTGATGAGAAGCTCAGACTTAGAGAATGGGATGAGGGGATACAGACACTTAAGAAGAGGAGATGAGAAAGAACAGAGTGAGCCGAAACTTTTTCTTACTCCTGAAACTTTTTCTTGAAAAGTTTTTTCCATTTGAATTTGAATTTGCCAAAAATATAAATTAATTTTTTCTTTATTAGTTATAAATCTATCAATTTTTTTAAATAATTGGTACTTTTGTATTATATGCTTAGAAATTAAGTTTTTCTTCTTATTTGACTTCTTATTAAAATTTTAATTTTTAAGATTTAATATTAAATTTAATTATCTTTTAAAACTATGCCTTATTGCTTGATATTCTTTCATTACCTAATATTTTTGAATTTGACTTTATCTATTAAGATTTAAGTTATGTGATATTTTAGATATGTATGATTTTTGTCATTACAACTCAAAAACGCTTTCTGATTTGAAATTATAATATATATTACCATTTTATATTTTATACCATTTTTTCTTCTTTTGCTCCTCGATTATCATTATTGATTTATTCGTTGCTCAGTATGATTGCCCTATCATGTGAATCCTTTCTTGTTACCTCCTATAATATAACATAGATAATATAGATTTTCTACTCCTAACAAAATTGATTATTAATTTATTACTTTTTTACTTGAATTCACTCATTATTTATATCTTTTTTATTTTTGACTTTATCTATTATAGTTTTAGTTATTGTTTTGTTATTTGTATGAATGTTCTCATTATAATTTAAAAGATACTTTCTCATCTCAAATTGAAATAAGTTTTATCTCTATAATTATAATTAAAAAAATTCTTATGAGTAAGTTTATTTATTGGTTTCTTCAAATTCTTTCATTGTTCAATATTATTTGATTTTGATTTTATTAAAATTTTAATTACGTGATATTCTCTATTGTATTTTTTTTCTTCATAATTGAAAATGCAATTTCTCATCTCAAATTTTGATAAGTCTCATCATATTATATTTATTTTTTATCTTTTCTCAATACGCCACTTGGCTTCATATCAAGCTTCCATACTATCCTTTTATAATTTAGATAATTTTAATATAATATCTTCATATCATGCATGACTATATTTGTCACGACCCGAAATCCACTAAAGGTCGCGATGGCGCCTAACACCGCCATCAGGCAAGCCAACGGTGATTGATCAACTTGTTTACTCATTTTATTACTTTGAAATCAAAATTCTTATTAATTAAATAGTATAAAATAGAATTTACAAGGTAAAATGATAATATTTACATGAACTACAATAATGAACAACTAGTAGGAACCCCCAAAATCTGGTGTCACAAGTGTATGAGCTTCAACTAGGAAATACACTAAAATACAACATCTGTCTGGAATACAAATTAGACAGGAGAATTTAAATAACTCTGATGGAGACTCTACAAGCTGCGGATCGTAACACAGAATGCAGCTCACGCTAAAGTATCCGCAATAGCCGCGCCTTTGCGCCTAAAATATCACCAAACATATATGTACTTGCATAATAAGTGCAGCAAGTGCAGCATGAGTACGTAAATCAATGCGTACCTAGTAAGTATCTAGCATAACACTGAAAAAATAGTGACGAGGGGTCGACATCGGCACTTACTAGTGGTCCAATAAATCATATATAGTAAGAAGTAAACAGATGTGAGGCAGAATAAACAAATGAAATAACAAGTATAAATACGTTGTACAATTCTCCTCTCAATAATAAACTCAAGCTCTCAGCTAATAGTTACCTCCTAAATCGGGATATATATATAATGGACCTCACCAAATAGGTCGTCATAGTTCAAATCAGGAAAACTCATAGATACACTGGCTCTTTGTCAAATATTACGCACGATTTCATAAGAGTATTTTAGAGAAATACCGAGGCGTACGGCCCGATCCCATCATACTGTGAGCACTATCGAGGGTCGAACAGTACGAACCATAGATACATCTATTATATTGCCGAGACGAACGGCCTGCTCCCATGAGAGTGTGATGCATAATCCTGCTGAGGCGAACGACCCGATCCTATCATAATGTGCGCACTGCCGAGGGTCGAACGGCACGAACCATAGATGTCTATTATATCGCCGAGGCGAACGGCCCGATCCCATTAGAATAAGAAGCTTTAACAGGTCCTTGATCCCATTCACGAATAAACGTGCAAGTTATGAACTTTAAGGAAAACTTCTCGATGAAAACGGACAGCCGGGAGAAATTCGTAAGATGAGTACAATTATTCCGCGGCAATCATGAAGCCCGTCAAATCTCTACAATAGCAAGTCTGTCACTCTACGCAAGTCTAGTCTCAAGTCATAATGTAAACTAAAGAAATTTAATAGGCAAGAGACAACTCAAATAGTACAGTTATAGCATGGTGTGAACCTAAGTCTACCCGGATAATAACATGAATTTTAGCTACGTAAAGACTCCTGTCACCTCGTGCGTACTCTATCGCTCTACGCAAGTCTAGTCTCAAGTCATAATGTAAAATAAAGAAATTTAATAGGCAAAGGACAATTCAAATAGTACAGTTATAGCATGGTGTGAACCTAAGTCTACCCGGACAATAACATGAATTTTAACTATGTACGGACTCCAGTCACCTCGTGCTACGCAGCTCCCGCAACAAGTAGCACATATCAAATACATCACCTAGGGGTAGTTACCCCCTCACAGAGTTAGACAGGAGACTTACCTCGCTCTGAAGTTCCATAACCGGCGCTAACACCTCTCAAACACCTCAAACCGATGCTCGTCTCTCAAAGACTAGTCAAATAAATGTGCAAATCCATAAATATATACTCTATTAACCATAATCAATCAAGTTATAGCAATTCCCAACTCTGCTCGAAAAGTCAATAAAGTCAACCCTCGGGCCCACGTGTCCGGATTCCGAAACTTTTCGAAGATAATCATTATCCATAACATCACAAACTCAAATACATAATTTATTCCTAATTCCATGTCCAATTTCGTGGTCAAAATCCAAAAATACCAAATTCTAGATTTTCTACCAAAATCCCACAATTTCCATAATTTTTCATGTATTTACAAGCCCACATTTGTATATTTAACTCACAACTTGTAGAAATTACTTACCTCATGATTGACGATGAAAATGACGCTCCAAATCGCTCTAAGGCCGGCTCCCATGCAAGAAATGAAATGAAAATGAGCCAAACCCATGCACTTAAACAAGCCCTTTGCCCGGCGGTCATCGCACCTGCGACCACTTGACTGCTTCTGCGATTCCGCAAGTGCGGCCAAAAATTTCTCTTCTGCGGTCCCCCTTCAGCCCTCCTGCCTTCGCATCTGCAGATCAGACTCCGCTTCTGCGGAGTCGCACCTGCGACCACCAATCCGCTTCTGCGGAAACAACGAACTCACACCCCCTCGCACCTGCGCACCCCTTTCCCTCATTTGCGATCTCGCAGGTGCGGCACAAACCTCGTACCTGCGCATCCAACCAGCCTCACTCCCTATTGCTTCTGCGAACCCTGGGCCGCTTCTGCGGTCTCGCACTTGCGGCCATATCCTCGCAGGTGTGATCGCACCAGAAGCCTTAAGCTTCAGCAGTTCCTCCAAGTCCAAACTTGATCCATTTCCAATCCTATTCGTACTCGAGGCCCTTGGGACCCCATCCAAACATACCAACACATCCTACAATATGATACAGACTTGGTCAAAATCTTGAATCACGTCAATCAACATCCAAATTACAAATCGACGGCCAAAACCTTTTTTTCACTTTTCAAACTTCAAACATCGTCGAACGCGTCTAAATTACACTTAAACATCCCGAAATGACGTCAAACTTTACATGTAAGTCACAAAAACACAATACGTACCTATTCCAAGGCTCGGAACTTCGAACGGACATCGATAACACCAAAATTCGTTTCAAATCAAACTTAAAAATTTCTTAAACTTCCAAAATGCCAACCTTCCATAATAGGCGCCAAAATGCTCCCGGACCATTCGGTACTCAATCCAGACATACGCCCAAGTCCGAAATTATCATACGAACCTATTGGAACCTTCAAATCCCCTTTCCGAGGTCGTTTATTCAAAAGTCAAACCTTAGTCAATTCGTCCAACTTAAAACTTTCCAATTTAGAATTTTCCATCCGAATCAACTCCAAACTTCTGAAATTTAATTCCGACCACACGTACAAGTCATAATACCTTAAGTGATGCTACTTAAGGCCTCCAACTGCCAAATGACGCGCTAGAGCTCAAAACGACCGTCGGGTTGTTACTATATTCTCTATTGTATTTTTTTTCTTCATAATTGAAAATTCAATTTCTCATCTCAAATTTAAATAAGTCTCATCATTTTATATTTATTTTTATATTTTCTCAATACGCCACTTGGCTTCATATCAAGCTTCCATACTATCCTTTTAATATAATTTAGATAATTTTAATATAATATCTTCATATCAAGCATGACTACCATTTGGCTTCAGTTTCAATCTTTGTTAATTCTTCAATTGTCTAAATTTATTAATAATATATTAATTATTATTTACTTATTTTCTTTTATCCCTTAAGTTAGTATTTTATCCATATTATCTATAATAATCTAATAAAAATATTAAAGATTGTGTACTTTAGCTTTTAATTTTTTTAGCAGTCCAGATTGTCTATGCAGATCTATAATAAAGATATAGATTAAATTTTGTCATAAAATCTAGTTAAATTTTGCTTTTAAAGTGCGAAGTAGCATTTTTCCTATATGACACTTTACTTGATCGCAGGCTTCACTATCACTCGTTTAATATAATATATAAAGTTATATTATGTGTGGGTAACTTCAAATTTTAAAATAAAAAGGGTTTCCAAATAAATAATTTTCAACACATAAAAATATTATTTCCGTAAAAAAATAGTTAAGTATATTTAAAATTTAATAATAAAATTATATAAAATTTATTATTTTCACTATATGCAGTGGGATAAATTTAGATCAAATTCAAAAGTTTTAGTATTAGTATTGCTGTTCCTGTTATTATTATTATTGTCTTAATGATGATTAGAAAAAAATAAATGAAAACAAAAAATGTGATAAACATCCAAATTTTAATTTGAATAGAGTTGAAAGTTACTCTAATCCAATTTTCTATTTCCAAAAAATATATTTGAAGTATTTTATAGATATAGACTACCATATTAGGAAGAAAATACTCCCTAATTTGAATTTGAATATGCAGTTTTTCTTCTTATTATTATTTTTGTTATTATTATAGTACAATTTTAAAACTCCAAATTTGTTAACTAAAAAAGAGTAACTAATTATTAACAACACATAATGCATAATTTTATTTTTTTAAAATTTAAATTAAAAAACTAATTATTACTTAAACTAACTAACTTTGTCCTAAATTACCAAGTGACCTATTGTGATGTTGCCACTTGGCTTAATTTGGAGACTTTTTCCTCTCCTTTTAATAATATATATATATATATATATATATATATATATATATATATATATATATATATATATATATATATATATATATATTATTGCATTGTTAATAGAAACTTTTATTAGCATATACTTTATTTAAATTTTTGTATGCTACTTTCTTTTTGTAATATAATAGAAGTGTCACGACCCAAAACCTAACCTGTCATGATGGCACCTATCATGGTACTAGGCAAGCCGATTGCTCAGACATTTTCAACACTTTAATAATTTTTTTTTTGAATTACGCTAAACTAGTCTAAATAAAGGAACAATCTCATAAAAACAGGATAGAAATATCAATACTCAATACATAAAGTCTTCCCAAAATCTGGGGTGTCACTGAGTACATGAGCATAATGACATAGTCTGGTACACTGACTAGAAAGTGAATCTAAACAAGTAAATAGAAAGATAAGGGAGGAGAATTAAGGTCTGCGGACACCAAGCAACTACCTTGATGATCTCCGAAGGTCTAGACTCAGCAAATTAGCAACCGCAGTGACCAGAAAAACTGGATTTGCACACGAGGTGCAGGGCGTAGCTTGAGTACAACCAACTCAATAAGTAACAAATCTAATCCTTTTACTGAAAGTAGTGACGAGTTCAAATATTACAACCCACTTTCAACATTTAACAGTACTGAAAGATACAGAAAATATGACAGTGATAACTCAAAAATTCATAATTTAACAAGTAGAGGTACAAGAATTTAGACATGATTTCAGATTTGCAATAAAACTCAACACAGAACAGGGCAGATCCAATCCAAATGCAAGTGAAACAGAGCAGATCAAGCTCAAATGCAAATAAACCAAGGCAAATCCAACCCAAATGTAAATAACTGCTAGCAATTGCGTGCATTGTGGATGTGCAGACTCAGGAGGGGCTGATCCAACCCAAGCGCTATAATAAGTCAAATCTTGGCATGAATCAATAAAGCTTGGTGTGGCGTGCAACCCGATCCCATAAACATCACTCATAATAGACCCTCAGCCTCACTCATTCATTAATCTCTCTAGTTTCTCGGGCTCACCAGAATCATGTTATTCAGTCCAAACAATAATGATATGATGTATCAAGTAAAGGACAATAGAAACCGAGACATAATGTGCAAATAATAATTGTGACCGAGTACAAATAGCAACTAGCGCAAATAATTCAACATGTAACACGACCTCAGAGGGCCCAACAGTACCAACATGTAGCATAAGCAGGATTTCTAACATGACTGACAGTTCAATAGCTCTAACACATGGTAAAAATACAGGTAACAGCAAGATTAATCAACCATTCAGCTTCATGGAATCGACCAAGTCAAAATTCTTACGGCGCATGCCTACATGCCCGCTGCCTAGCACATGCGCCACCTCAACACGAATCACATAACACGAAATTCAGGGTTTCTTACCTTTAGAACCTAGTTTAGAAGTGTTACTTACCTCAAATTACGCGATACTCTACTCCAACAAGCCCTTGCCTCATGAAACGGACTCCAAATGCCTCGAATATAGCCACAAATAGTTCGATACAATCAACACGAGCTAAAGGAATCAATTCCATAAGAAAATATTAAGTTCTTAATCAAAAGTCAAAAAGTCAACTCAAAAGTCGAACCCCGGGCCCACGTCTCGGAATCCAACAAGTCATAAAATCCGGAAGCACATTCAACCACGAGTCCAACCATACCAAATTTACAAAATCCAATACCAAATCGACACCTAAATCCCCAATTTAAACTCTCTAAATCCCTGGCCTCAAACTCCAAAATTACACCTCAAAACCACAAATCTATGTGGAAAAATCAACGGGGAAACGTAATTATTGAATAAATTTAGCCACAAGTGACTTACCTCAAGAATCCCTTCGAAATCCCTCTCAAAAATTGCCAAACCCCGAGCTTGAAATGTTCAAAATAATGAAAAATCACGGAACCCTCAATTTTAATACACTGCCCAGCCCTTTTCGCTCCAGCAGAAAAGTTAACCGCACCTGCGGTCCCGCTTTTGCGGAAATTCCCCCGCTTCTGCGAACATGCCTCAAAGGCTCCCTTCGCTTATGCGATCCTGCCTTCGCATCTGCACTCTCGCAGGTGCGGAATTCCCATCGCACCTGCTCAAACTCTCCCACTAGCCAACTCCGCTTCTGCGTTCATCACTTCGCATCTGCGACCTCACAGACGCGGGCAAACCATTCGCACCTGCGAGCATTGCCCATCCCACTCTTGACCGCTTATGCGATAGCTGGTGCGCACATGCGGCTTCGCACCTGCGATCAAAACCTCCGCAAGTGCGATTGCATCAGACCTGGTGCTTCAATAGTCTCCCAAACTCCAAATTTGATCTGATAATCGTCCGAACTCCACCCGAGGCCCCTGGGACTTCACCCAAATATACCAACCAGTCTTAAAATACGATACGAACTTAGTCGAACCTTCAAATCACATCAAACAACGCTAAAATCACGAATCACGCATTGATTCAAGCCTAATAAACCTTTGAACTTCTAATTTCTACATTTGATGCCCAAACCTATCAAATCATGCCCGATTGACCTCACATTTTGCACACAAGTCACAAATGACACCACAGACCTACTCCAACTCTCAGAACCCCAATCCGAACCCGGTAACCACAAAGTCCACTCTCGGCCAAACTTCAGAATTTTCAACTTTCGCCATTTCAAGCCTAATTCAACTACCGACCTCAAATTCGCAATCCGGACACTCCTAATTCCGAAATCACCCAACGGAGCTAACAGAACCATCAAAACTCCAATCCCGAGTAGTTTACAGATAGGTCAACTTC
This sequence comes from Nicotiana obtusifolia, assembly GCA_002018475.1. Taxonomy (NCBI): domain Eukaryota; kingdom Viridiplantae; phylum Streptophyta; class Magnoliopsida; order Solanales; family Solanaceae; genus Nicotiana; species Nicotiana obtusifolia. The sequence goes on along the minus strand of MCJB01023190.1, from coordinate 36,723 downwards.
CGATCAACTATTTCAACTTAAACTTCCAACCTTGAGACTAAGTGTCTCAACTCATTCCAAAGTCTCCCGGGACCCGAACCAACTACCCAGAAAAGTTGTATAACAACAATTAAGCAAGGAATGAATAGTAAATGGGGGAACGGGGTTACTACTCTCAAAACGACCGGCCGAGTCGTTACAAGAAGATATATATTTTTATATTTTATATTTATTATTTTATTCTATTATTGTTAATAATATTTTCTAAATAAATAAACTTTTTATTTTAAAAATATAAATAAAATTATTTAAAAAATAAAAAATTTTGAATTGGCAGTTTTTATTTTTTGTGATTTTAGTTTTTTATTTTAAAATAATTTAAAAAGTTCAACTTGAAACTATTGTCCAATTTGATTATAACATATTTATTTTATTATTTTACAGATATTTAAATTTAAAAATAATAATCAATAACTAATTATGAACTACTTATGCCATGTGGCTTTTTTTTAGGCTGTCACTTGCCTTAAAGAGAGGACTTCTCCCTCTCCTTTTAATAACATATAGATGTTTGTTTTGATTGTTACTTAAATTTAGTATATCGTATCATTAAATTCGTCATTACGTAACAAAGAAATGTGCCATTTTATATAACGACTGATTTGGTGTTGTCGCGTCGTTACCTTGTCTTTTCTCTTATTTTGCCCTTTATTATTATTATTAAATAATCCTTTATCTTATCTTTTTATATTATAATTCTATTATGTACCCTAATTTTCTTTGTACTACAAGTTTATTCTTCATATTGCTGGTAGATGACATCATGAAACAACAACAAACGATACAATTTATCTAAATATTGTATTCATCAAACGATACAGTACAGTATAATACAATATAATACGATACATTATGAAACGATATATAACAACAGGTGATTTTATTGTGTACCTCACTGTCAGTTGTGTGAAGCCTCTTTTTATTTCACACATTTGTGAACCCATATCTTACACATTTTGGTCCATAAAATTCTGGAACCACAACGTTTTAAAAAAAAAAAAACCTCACACAACTAGAAATCAGTTGTGTGTGAGGCACAAAATGAAAATTTAAACCATCCAAACAAAAGAAAGAGCAAGAGCACAAAATATAATAACACAATCAATTGTCAAGAGTATTGGGTATGAGTAGGCGAGAGTTGTGGAAATTAAGTTGGGAATGTGACTCGAATTCGAATCAAATCAAATCATCTGCAGTGCAGCTAGTGCAGCAATGGCAACCCTGATGTATCACATGTTCTCCTCGTCTGCACTGCTATCCCTCGGACTCTACCACCTCATTTCCACCACCAGAAACCACCACCTCAAATCTTCTCGTGGAGACTACACCGCTAAACCCTACCACCCCATCTCCGCCTTCTCCTCCCGTCTCCGCCACCTCCCTCTTTATCTCCTCCTCCTCTGCCTCCTCATCTCCTTAATCCACCAATCCCTTATCTCTTTCGACGCCGATCCTCTCCTCAAAGGCCGCACTCCTGTCCACCGCTTCACCTCTCTCCAAGCCGCCGCCGTCATTTTCTCTTTCCTCCTCTTAACCCTCTCTCTCCTCATCTCCGAGTCAACTTCGCTCCTCCCGCTCCCTCCCGATCTCTTTTTTGCCCTAGCATCCGCACTTTTCTACCTCCACTACTCCGCCTCCTCAAACTCCGCCTCCGTTCAGACCTCCGATCTTCAAGCCAAGTGCGATTCCGTTTCCGCTAACATTTCCTTACTCTCCTCTCTTCTCTGTCTCCTCATCGCCTTTCAGCCCAGACTCTTCCTCGCTGACGTGGCGCTCGCCGGTTCGATATGTCTCCAGGGGCTGTGGGTCCTACAGACGGGACTTTCGCTTTATGTTGATGCCTTCATACCTGATGGTTGTCATAAGCTGTTGGATGTTGTGACTGGAGTTGAGGGATCTACGAAGTGTGATCTCGAAGATTCTAAGCTTAGGGCTGTCGCTATCCTCGATTTGGTCTTTGTGCTCCATGTGCTGTTTGTGTTGCTCGTCGTGATTGTTACTTATGCTGCTGTTGCTAAAACTGTTGGTATCAGGAGATTTGGCTCTTATGAGGCACTGCCCAATCCCAACACTGCTGACTCCAATCATATACAGATGAAGGCTTTGACCGGAACTCAGGCTTGATCGTATATTTCTGCTCTGCACTAGGTATCATCCTTGCTTGTGGATAATAAAAACATATGTCGTAATGAACTACACTACTTCTAGTCTTCTTATGATCAGTTCCTTTTTTGTTTTCCTTACTTGAATGGGGGTTAATGGGTCTAGAAACTGCCAAAGGTTGCATAAACAATAATGCAAATAGCAGGGCTTTAGTTTAAAACTTGACGTCACAAAAGAGAAATCAATATTCGCCTATAAATAGCGAAAAAACTTACATGATGAAAGATGTGTTAAGCACTTAAGGGAATTGAAGATAACGATGGCGAAATGTAAGAGAGATACATTGCTCATTATATATGATATTTTTGAACACAATATATCAAGCAAATTTACTGCTTTTAATTACTTTGAAAGATATAAAAAACAATTAGATTATTCATAGTACTTGCCGGAAAAGAAGAAAGGAAAAGAGGATTTTCCAGATTAATTATCTACATTCTGTATTGGCCTTTGAGATGGTTGTGTTAAGTGTTGATTAATGTTTGTTCCCTTAGTACATGCTTTATCGAATCTCCTAGTTGGCCATTTTATTTTAACAAATGCCTTTTTTCTCTTCTCTAATTCTTCCTGCTCCTTTCCATTATTTACGGGCGCATTCCTCCTAAAACGGAATTCGTATAAAGAAAACAAGTGGACCGAAAGGGACTTGGTGGTCCGGTGGGGACAAAACTCCGTCGGTTGATAGTGAACGATAGGTATAGCAAGTTGTATATCACAGATCCTTGGACCTGTATTTACAGATACACATACCTAATATAGGAATGACTCAATTGTAATTGCCTTATAAAGCTTAGAAAATTCTTGAACTTCTTGGGCACTCTTGAGTCTTGTTAGACGTCTATTCTCCTTTTTCTCACATATATCATATTGAAACTCTACTACACGATCATTGGAAGGGTTAAGTATTGTAGATTTGCTTGGGAGAGAGTCTCTCATTTACCGTCTTGGTTCATTTTCTTTTGAGCTACGTTCACTCCAAGGTTGATGCGATGATTCAGTTATCCTGATCCTATAGACCCCTATAGAAGAACATTATTTTGCTTGACCTGTAAACCAACTCATTTGAGGGGATGATAATTGGCGAGAATTCCTTAAGGACACATTCAGCCCAAAGATGCCCCGGGAAATTATTATTTTGGATCCACCTTTTAATCTGTTTCGTGCCCTTTCTGTAAAACTTTTCTGCTGAAATTTGGAGGGTTGATGAGAGCTCCTTATGGACATGGAAATGTTTCCCGAGCAAATATTTGGTGGCTGCTGTGAAAAGTGGAAAAGTGGTGTTGGTTTTTGCACAACACTTACGAAAAGTGACTTTTTACTTGCGGCAGACCAGTGTTTGCCGGAAAAAGACTTCCAGTTGACTGATTTCTCTTCCTGGAGTCGCTGGAATTTATGCACAGCGATAAATCTCTCATGATTGTATACCATGTGAGTATGAAAGGAAGAAAAATCTATTATTATGTACATAACTATCTGACAGTTGCATTCAAGGGGTGAATGATAAAGCTTCAATGAGTATTGATTTCAAAAATTGGGCCAAGAATACCTGGAGACTGGCAGCAAATATCAAGGAGACAGAGTAGCTGAAGCAATAAAAGCCAAATACTGGGGCGAATTTTGGAAGAGTTGGTCGGCAAGCTGCACGACCCGAAGCTCCTCTTTGCCTCTTCAAAAATAGTTGTAAAATATATAGTACCTGTATTTACACATACACATACATGATATAGGAATGACTCACTTGTAATTCCCTTACAAAAGCTTAGGCAATTCCTGAACTTCTTGGGCACTCTTGAGTCTTGTTAGACATATATTCTCCTATTTCTAGCATATATCATATCGTAACTCTACTATACATCCATTGGAAGGGCTAGGTATTATACATTTGCTTGGGGGAACACTATTAATGCCAATCATGACATGATATTCTGTTCGTTGCGTGGCCTGGGCTTGTAGAAACCTTAAAGAACTTGAATAGCGTATCACAGGGTGTTAGCTATGTTCTATGCATAACTGGGTAGACCCATAATTTTCTTGGAGTTTTTTGTGCTCAGTTGACTGAACCTTCCTTCTGATAAAATATACCTCTGCCGATTATAGCATTTCCAACTGAAGTTGCGTGAGGTATTCTCTTAGATCCTGAGAAGAAACAGAAAGATGTTACATCAGGCAGGAGATTATGAAAGAAGAGCTTCGTCTATTAGTAAACAAAGGATCAACACATCCTTGGATTAAGCGAATCCTACCCCTCTTGTACTAAATTTGTTTGCTCGTAATGAACTGCTTAATAAAATGGGTATGGTAAATGTTTTTTAATACTTAATTTTATTACGACCTGTGTCCATTCCTTTTTGTTCTACTGATATTCAGTAGTTTTATATTTTAAGATTGAGATAAAACAGAAACAGTAGTTCACCTTGGCCTTGAGCTAAATTTCTACGGTTGCCAGTTTGGCATATGGTTCTCTGTGTTAATAAAGCTATTCCAGCTTGTATACAGCCCAAAAATTGGTGTACCCCTTCAATATAGAACGAAATAAGCATTTATTTGGTCATTTTTTTGTGTTGCCCCTTTTTTGGATGCTTTAGAAGTTTAAAAATACTTACTCGAAAGACAGGCGGTGATTTTATTAATTTAAGAAGGATCAAACTCCTAATAGCTCTATAAATAGCTCCTATTGATGACTTGCAGCCTGGGCAGAGTTCACTTGTAGCAGTGCAAACTTCAGGCCTCGGGTCTGAAGTTCACTTGTAGCACCGCAAACTTCATACCTCGGGTCTGAAGTTCATTTATAGGAGTGCAAACTTCAGACCTCGTTCTCTGGTAATCATAAAACACTGCCAAAATTGCACACCCATGGTGTGACCACCTGTATCCATTTACATGTAGCAATGGGTGTAGCAGGTGGAAATGCCAAAGCGGAACTTAATCATCACATCTGGAGCAATCATGCTCTTTCTTATGCCTCCTACAAGTTTGAGTCACTAACTAAAAGCATCACAGAAGAATGTGAATGTGTTGTTTGCCCGTCTAAAAGCATTCGGATGTGGCAATATAAATCTAAAACATCTATTAAAGATATGTTGACTTCTGGTTGGCTTAGTTCTGATGGGAAAAAGAGAAGACCAGTTAAACGTTTTATAGTTGATGGAGTTTTGGGTTTTACTTGTGATGTAGTTAATGGTATCCCGGTTTTCTATGTCCACACTATTAGCTGCTGCTGTCTTTGGATCTTATTTTGCCTGCCTTAATTCATTGAATCTGGTGAATATCCTTTCAAAGGTTCGTAAGTCTTTCAGAAGTCTATAACTAGTAGTGTTAAGTCTCATGTCTGCAGCTTTCTTTTTACTCGGTAGTCAACTGAAATGTGTAAAAACACAATCGTTTTTTATAGCAAAAATTTCTTCTTATGGTCATGAACTTCGCCTATGTGAGGGTCTAAAGTTTCTCGTGTAGCAGTGCAAACTTCATACTATGGTCAAGGAGTGTAGTGTTTTTTATGCAGGCTCTTGGTGTTCTTGTTATCACTTATCAATTTATTTCCTAATTTTCAACGAACTACATTCCATTTTTATAGATAAAAGGGAGTGATTGCTTACTAAGTCTGGCCAGCGGCCCGGTTCGGTCCGGGACCGGCTTTTTTTGCCGGTTCTGGTTCGGTCCGGTCGCCAGCTGGCAGTGGCACCGGACCTGACCGGTGTTACCGGTCGAAAAGAATAGAAGCGGGGCCGAGACCGGCACCGGCTACCGTTAGGCTGATTTTCCCGGCGCGGTCCGGCTGGTTTTTTTTTTTTTTTTTTTTTTTTTTTTTCTTTCATTTAAAGTGATGGATAATTTTAAGTTTTTGAAAATATAACAATAAAATATTACTAACTTTGTATATATATATATTTGGAATGTTTAGTTTATTTCAAAGTTCAAATTAAAAAACTTGTAATTATTTTTCAAACTTTGAATTAGTTTCAAAGTTTGAAAATTAGATTCAAATTGACAAGTTCAAACTGTTGAATTAATTTGATAAGTTCAAACTTTGAATTAATTTTATAAAATTAAATTTGAACTAATTTAGAAACTAGTAATTAATTGTAGTATTTTTGCGCAAAGAATAAATTAAAAAAATAAAAAAAATAAGACAAGAGTTGTGATGGAATTCCAAGTTTTAGAGCAATTTTATTGTATTGTTTAAAACATAAGTAGTGCAATACATACTACATAGATATACATTCAAACTTGTAATTTCAATATTCTGATTTAGAAAATTACATTCTTTTAAACATATTGGCTAATTTTTTTATGATAGCCGTAGGCTTTTCTTTAGGAACTGGTTGTTGTTGTTCTGGTTCATCATCTTCTTTTCATTGCCGGTTTGACTCCCTTCTTCACTTGTTCCGTCGCCCAAAATTTGATCGAGATATGCTTTATCTTTTTTTTGAGAAAGTTCTGGTAGTCCAAAGTTTTTTTGATCTGCTCTGATCCAATCTCTGAATAAACTCCTGTCTCCATTGCCTTTTCCTTCAATGAATGTTTGTGATCTCCAATTTGAAATCTTCCTTGGCTAAAAGCGCTCTTCGATGCAACTGATGACGCTTGAATTGTTAATATATCCCGGGCCATTTTTGTAAGTATTGGAAACTGCGATTCTTCCAATAATCCAACAAATGATGAGTTCCAAAACTTGTAAGTTTCTTTGGATATTTAATTAAATAGACTTGGAACTCGCTGTATTTCTACCCGTACTCGTCTTGTTCTGAAAGCAACTTTTGATCAAGTCCATCAAAAGTGCTCATCCCCGCATGCCTTTTGACCATTTGAGAAGAACTTTCACCGGTTGACTGTATTGGTGCAGTTGGTGTAGCACTGTCTTCCCAAGCTCTATAATTTGTAAAAACAGCCACGGTATCTGAAAGAACTTTAGCACAAGCATCTTCTACACTTGGATATCCATTAGTCGCAATTTCAATAGGATTAATCTCTAAATTTGCGTATATTTCTCTAACAAGTCGTTCAGTTGACCTGAGCTTGAAAGCAGGATGCAATATAAAAAAGAGGAGGAATTGGGAGTTTTCAATCATAGCCTCTGCAGCCACTTTATATACTTCATATTGCCTATATAATTCAGCAATAAAATATAACTTGGTAGGAGTAGTTGGATAATATTGTCCGGAAAATTCTAAAGTAGCATGATAAAATTTTTCTAAAAACTGAAGGAGATGTTTAACAAGGTTCCAATCGTCCTCTTTAAGGTGATAGGTTTCCATAAAATGCTTCTTATACATTTGAGAAATAGGCTCTCTATATTCACAAGCGACAGTCAATGCTTCATATAAAATGTTCCATCTAGTACAAACTTTCTTTGGGACTCTCCTAATCGGCATTTCTAAATCTATATATTTTCTTTCCCATTCTCTTTTTCTTTCTTGATTTTTATTTCTAAATATATAAGCAATAGCTACTTTCAATAATGTTGTTAGACAAGTCAAGACCATCTTTTACTACTAAGTTGTAAATATGGCATGCACATCTAACATGAAAAAATTCCTCAAAAGGGGGTAAATAGGTCTCAAGTTCCTAAGTGCTTTTGTGCTGTTTGTAGCATTATCTAGCGTAATACTAAAAACTTTGTTAGTTAAACAATACGTATGATAAATTGATGAAACTTTTTTTGAAATATGATTACCCGTGTGTGGTTCATCAACAACTTTATAAGCAATAATACTTTTTTGAAATACCCACTCAGGATCTATCCAATGAACAGTAACTGTAATATAATCACAATTATTAGGAGAGCGACCCATATTCGTAGTAAGGCATGCTCTAGTGTCAAAGTTATCAAATAAATATCGCAAATAATCTCTATTTCGTTCTTAAATTTAATAATATCATTTTTAACAGTAGTTCTTGGAAAACCTTTAAAAGAGGGATTATATGTAGCCTGAATATAACGAACAAAACCAGTAGAAGAAGAAAAACTATAAGGTAAACCCTCTACCACAACTAGTTTAACAATATTTTCCCTATCCCTTTGTTTATCATAAGTAAGAAGCACTCTTGTTGTTTGGTTAATTTTTGTTTGGGTACCCGAGAATTCATCATGCGCTACTCTTCCATGTTCGGTTCCTAAATAAATACCCCCGCCCGCATTGACCATTCCTTAGGATGTTTATTTCTTAAGTGGGTCCTAATTTTACCCGTCCCACCGTCATTACCCCTAGTTTTAGAAACGCACTCCATTCCACAAAGCTCACATATGGCCGTCTGACTTTCAACTTTCTTTTCCACAAATTCCCACACCTCAGATCTGTCCTTACGTTTAACCGGAACTCTAGTAGGAGGTACAAGAGGCAAGTCAGACTGAACTTCAGGTGGACTAGCTTGATGTGGTTCTTCTAAATTAACCCCAGTTTGATAGTCATATTGTGCTTCTAACATATCATTATCAAGTGGATTATTAGCGCTAACATCATCATAATATTGAGAATCATCTATGTGCTGACTAGAACTACCAGTAATTCCTTTACTCCTATTTCCCCCACGACCATGTGTCCGCCCCCCAATAATAGTTCCAATTGAACCTCTTTGAGACATAACCGTATGATTGAGGTAAAGTTGATACTTGAACCTTCACTTCAATTAATAAGTTAAAATACTTGATAATCAAAAAACTTCAACAAATAGCCAAATTGATATTTCAACGAAGTAGCACCTCCAATTTACCCAATACTTGATAATTGAAAACTTCACCAAATAGCCAAATATAACTTTGATAGCAACTCCAATTAAAACTTGATAAAGTAGTCAAATTGTATAATTTTAACAAATAGCCAAAGTAGCAAAATAACAATATTGTAGAGAATTTGAGAGAATTAGGGAGAATTGGATGATTATGTCTCAAAGAGGTTCAATTGGAACTATTATTGGGGGGCGGACACGTGGTCGTGGGGGAAATAGGAGTAAAGGAATTGTTGGTAGTTCTAGTCAGCACATAGATGATTCTCAATATTATGATGATGTTAGCGCTAATAATCCACTTGATAATGATATGTTAGAAGCACAATATGACTATCAAACTGGGGTTAATTTAGAAGAACCACATCAAGCTAGTCCGCCTGAAGTTCAGTCTGACTTGCCTCTTGTACCTCCTACTAGAGTCCCGGTTAAACGTAAGGACAGATCTGAGGTGTGGGAATTTGTGGAAAAGAAAGTTGAAAGTCAGACGGCCGTATGTGAGCTTTGTGGAATGGAGTGCGTTTCTAAAACTGGGGGTAATGACGGTAGGACGGGTAAAATTAGGACCCACTTAAGAAATAAACATCCTAAGGAATGGTCAATGCGGGCGGGGGTATTTATTTAGGAACCGAACATGGAAGAGTAACGCATGATGAATTCTCGGGTACCCAAACAAAAATTAACCAAACAACAGGAGGGCTTCTTACTTATGATAAACAAAGGGATAGGGAAAATATTGCTAAACTAGTTGTGGTAGAGGGTTTACCTTATAGTTTTTCTTCTTCTACTGGTTTTGTTCGTTATATTCAGGCTACATATAATCCCTCTTTTAAAGGTTTTCCAAGAATTACTGTTAAAAATGATATTATTAAATTTAAGAACGAAATAGAGATTATTTGCGATATTTATTTGATAACTTTGACACTAGAGCATGCCTTACTACGGATATGAGTCGTTCTCCTAATAATTGTGATTATATTACAGTTATTGTTCATTGGATAGATCCTGATTGGGTATTTCAAAAAAGTATTATTTTCTATAAAGTTGTTAATGAACCACACACGGGTAATCATATTTCAAAAAAAGTTTCATCAATTTGTCGTACGTATTGTTTAACTAACAAAGTTTTTAGTATTACGCTAGATAATGCTACAAACAGCATAGAAGCACTTAGGAACTTGAGACCTATTTTGAACCCCCTTTTGAGGAAGCTTTTCATGTTAGATGTGCATGTCATATTTACAATTTAGTAGTAAAAGATGGTCTTGACTTGTTTAACCACATTATTGAAAGTAGCTATTGCTTATATATTTAGAAATAAAAATCAAGAAAGAGAATGGGAAAGAAAATATATAGAATTAGAAATGCCGATTAGGAGTATCCCAAAGAAAGTTTGTACTAGATGGAACACTTTATATGAAGCATCGACTGTCGCTTGTGAATATAGAGAGCCTATTTCTCAAATGTATAATAAGCATTTTATGGAAACCTATCAACTTAAAGAGGACGATTGGAACCTTGTCAAACATCTCCTTCAGTTTTTAGAAAAATTTTATCATGCTACTTTAGAATTTTCCGGACAATATTATCCAACTACTCCTACCATGTTATATTTTATTGCTGGATTATATAGGCAATATGAAGTGGCTGCAGAGGCTGTGATTGAAAACTCCCAATTCCTCCTCTTTTTTATATTGCATCCTGCTTTCAAGCTCAAGTCAACTAAACGACTTGTTAGAGAAATATACGCAAATTTAGAGATTAATCCTATTGAAATTGCGACTAATGGATATCCAAGTGTAGAAGATGCTTGTGCCAAAGTTCTTTCAGATACCGTAGCTGTTTTTGCAAAGTATAGAGCTTGGGCAGACAGTGCTACACCAACTGCACCAATACAGTCAACCAGTGAAAGTTCTTCTCAAATGGGCAAAAAGCATGCGGGGATAGCACTTTTGGGGGACTTCATCAAAAGTTGCTTTCAGAACAAGACGAGTACGGGGAGAAATACAGCGAGTTTCAAGTCTATTTAATTCAATATCCAAAGAAACTTACAAGTTTTGGAACTTACCCGGGATATATTAACAATTCAAGCTTCATCAGTTGAATCGGAGAGCGCTTTTAGCCAAGGAAGATTTCATATTGGAGATCACAAACATTCGTTGAAAGAAGAGACAAGAGTTTATTCAGGGATTGGATCAGAGCGAAGAAACTTTGGACAACCAGAACTTTCTCAGAAAAAAGACAAAGCATATCTCAATCAAATTTTGGGCGACGGAACAAGTAAAGAAGGGAGTCAAACCGGCAATGAAGATGATGAACCAGAACAACAACAACCAGTTTCAAAGAAAAGCCTACGGCTATCATCGAAAAATTAGCCAATATGTTTAAAAGAATGTATTCTAAATCAGAATATTGAAATTACAAGTTTGAATGTTTAGCTATGTATTGCACTACTTATGTTTTAAACAATACAATAAAATTGTTCCAAATCTTGGAATTCCATCACAACTCTTGTCTTTTTTTTTTTTAATTTATTCTTTGCGCAAAAATACTACAATTAATTACTAGTTTCAAATTTAATTTTATAAAATTAATTCAAAGTTTGAATTTATCAAATTAATTCAACAGTTTGAACTTGTCAATTTGAAACTAATTCAAAGTTTGAAAAATAATTACAAGTTTTTTAATTCTAAGTTTGAACTTTGAAATAAACTAAACAATTCAAATATATATACAAAGTTAGTAATATTTTGTTGTTATATTTTCAAAAACTTAAAATTATCCATCACTTTAAATGAAAGACAAAAAACTGACCGGACCGCGCCGGAAAAACCGGCCTAACGGTAGCCGGTGCCGGTCTCAGCTCGGCTTCTATTCTTTTCAACCGGTAACACCGGTCAGGTCCGGTACCACTGCCAGCCGGCGTCCCGGACCGAACCGGCAAAAGAAGCCGGTCCCGGACCGAACCGGGCCACTGGCTAGGCTTATTGCTTACTGTGGTCAAACCATATTGGTTTGCAATAGTGCTGCTATTCGTGTTGCATTTGTAAATGAATGTGGTGTATGATTAGCAATCTCATATCACTCAATGATCTCTAGTGCATCTGTGATTGCAGAGTGGTGGTTTCTTACACTTGATGAAAAACATTTGCCGGAGATTAGTAGAAGATGAGCTCCATGATCTGACACAAGAACTCCATAACATAGTAGGGCTCCCAAGTATCTCCGGCGATTGACTGTAAGAGTTGAAAGGGCTTTGCTACCGTGAAGCCATGGTATGGGAAATGGGGGTATTTTTGTCCAACTTTTAGTTACTTATTACAAAGCGGCTGAACTTCAAATAGTTATTAAATACCGGCTTGGTTTTAAACTGTGGTCTTAAAATAGGTTATTTGTGCACTTCCCCCAACAAATTCTTGGATTAAGTGATGAGTCCTAACCCTTCTGTCCGATATTTGTTTGCTCGTAATGAACTGCTTGCAGAATCAAATGAGAGTGGTAAATATTTTTTAATTTCCTCTTCATACTTTTATCTCCATTTGATTATGACATGTCTAACCCTTTAATTCCACAGATTCTTTGAAGGTTTCCTATTTTACATTGAGATTAAACAGAAACAGTAGTTGACCTTGGTTTTGAGTTAAATCTGTACGGTTGCCAGTTTGGCGCATTGTTCTCTGAGTTAATAAAGCTATTCAGCTTGTATAGTAGAGCCCAAAAATTGGTGTACCCCTTTTTGAAGATAAAAAGTGGGGTTTGGCATGGATCCCTTCGGTAGATCAACATCCAAAAGTGAAATACATGAAGGAGAGGGACTAACTTATTTCTAAAATAAATGAAAGGATGAACAATCTCAATGCTTTAAACTTAGAGAAGTGTGTTTATTTGTATGGTGTGCTTCTAGGCTGAGTTCACATCTTCAATAATATGCATGAGATGCTATATATCAGTCAGTGTGGGAGGACTCCCCCCATTTACAAAAACTATTACGTACAACATAGCTAAGAGTGTGGTTTGCTCATATTTCTTTTTGCCCTTGTTTTGGATCCTTCGTAAGTTTCAAAAAATTTAAATTGAAAGACAGAGGGCTGCTTTTACTTGAGCAGGATCAAGTTCATTATTGCTCTGTAAATAGCTCCTTTCTTTTTTCCTTGTTCATTAATTTTGGGTTATGAACCACTTTCACTGCTTCATGAGATCCTTTTGCATGCAATCATCTAATTCTCATATACCATAAGGATGTGAGTTTCCATTCTCTTTCCTCTTGATCTTCCTAATAATGCTATGAAGTCCCATTTGCACAACTAGTTTCAGACTCGTAAAACCTTCACGTATGTTAACAAACTTGTACGTGCATAATGTCACAAGGAAAATAATTATTTATTCTGTCGTAAAATAAACGTTCGAATAGATATTTTTGACAGATGATTAAAAAGATAGAGTTAGGCAATTTGTATGTCGAAGTAAAGGTCTCTTCTCTTAGCAGTTAGCCCTTCTCTTTGGTAAAATCAAAGAGATTTCGACTTTTTATGTATCCTTTGATTCCTCCTCGGACTTTCTATTATAAACACAACTACGCTCTCCCAAGTTGTCTTTTTAGAGTCAACGATCTAAAACTGACCATGATTTTTTCAGATAAAGTTCACTATATTTTGAAATGATAAAGAAATTTCAAACTGCAGAGTTTTCTTGTGCTCCTAAATCTCTAAATAGGAAAAAAGAAAGAATCTAAATAATTGTCACATATACTTGGTTACAGGATATGAAGCATTAATGCAACTTTTTGCTATTGTTCAGCAGTAAACTAGTAATATATTTTGAGAAACCTATACGAAGTATCCATATACTCGATACTCCTATTTGTCACAAACTTTAGACATGAGTATATCAAAACAAATGAAGGATACATGTAAAATAACTAATTTTATTTATTTCCAAATAATAGAATATGTGCCAAGTCCAAATATTAGTCGAGTACTAATACCGAAAACCTTCCTGATTGAAATGATCAACGACACCATCATTCAGTGCAAGAACTAAAAACAGCAGCATTTCTATTTACACCCAAGTAGAATGTGAATCAAATATCACTAAAGGTGGGTCGTAAACCTAATTAGATTTCAGTGTCCACGGCATCTAACAAATTTTGCCTATTATTGAATTTTAACCAATGACTTCCGTCGTATGAAAGTGATACTCTGGCTACTGAGTTAAGTAAGTCATTTATCATCACAAGAGAACCAAATGAAAACTATCTGGTCGATTAACTGCAAACAACTCTACTTGGTTAATACGCCGGCAAATAAAAGATTTTTCTTCCATGGTCCGTTCGAAAGCTCTGATTATTGGCATGTGACGGAGCAAATCCTCCCATTCCCACTTCTTCATCAATTAAAGCAATATATCTTTTCTTTTTGTATTTGTAAAATAATCAGAGTCCCACCGTTACGCATAAGTTTATATTATTACGTTCTTAATGGTTGATGCCATACATATTCGCATAAAAGTAAAAACTTTCGCTGCCTTTCCATCTTTTCTTCGTGTGCGCGCGATAGCAGTAGCACCACATAGCATTAAAGTAATACAACAAAATTTGATACACAGATCAAATGAATGATAATACATCCATCTAAACTTTGATTGTTTGCCATTGTCTTAATTTGCATTTTCAAATGCTAAAACTATAGGCATGTAATCCACCCTTAACAAGAGTAAGACAATAGACAGCAAAATAAACATATTTTTGTTTGATAAGTTGCGTATTTTGAAGGCCTGCCAACACTTTCCAGCAAATAGTTTTATAGCTCGAGGGATTGAAATATGACATCCTACAATATGCCAGATGTTCTCTGAGAGCTTTGCTCTTTTGTACAGAGGATGTTGAATCATTTATATCCCCGTAACCCTCCCTCCTAATGTCCTAATCGCACTCAAGCTGTTCCATAGTGCAATAATTAGGTGAAGAGCTCATGAATTACACGAGAGATTGCCCAAAATTAAGAATAAGTGGTTAAATATCATACTACTTGCAAGGTAAAACAGAAATTTTTTTACCATCTGTAGGCTAGAAATCCAAAATGATTGAAGATAGCTAGCCTCTTTCTCGTGAACACTTTCCCGCATTTATAGGTTAATAAAATCAATCTATCTAAATCAGGCAGATTTCAACTTGGCAGATGTGGACGCCAGATGTGAAAGGGTTCTGTGTCCTACAAATAGTAAGAAGATCCCCAAGAATCCAAGCGCTCTCAGTGTTTGGAACAGATTCCACTGCAACCAGAGAGGCAACAAATATGTTGAATTAGCACGCAAGACTATGTCTCTGTCTAACAAATAAATCTACATGCCGAATTTGAGCCTTTCACAGACTTATAAAGGCAGTGAACACCCAGCAGGTTATTTGGAATTGCAAAATTCCCTAATTGTCAACTGCAAAAAGTTAAGGTATGCAAAGGAGCCTTATCCAGTTTTCTATCTCTGCCTCTGCTTAGGGGAGACTGACTTAGCTTTAATCTTACATGAGAAACACAGAATATAGAAGGCCGTCAGAAATAAATTGGGCAGAATCAGGACTAACTAGTTGAAGAAATTTTATGGAAGTCAAACATACTGGTGATAATGTGAGTGTTGAAAAAGGACAGCTATAGCCAAAGACTTAAAGACCCTTCCGCTATAGCTACAATTTTCAACAATCTAAAGTGGCAGTCCTGAGAAGGCAATACTTGGCAGTTGTCACCAGTGTCAGTGGGGGCAAAAGAACCACATATGATATTTATGGTAGGATGCATTAGATAAAATAATGCATGCATTAGCTCCATGTATTAATAATACCTTATTTGGTACACTTTTTGAACCTATGCATTAGTTATGCAAATATTAGTTGTACACCCTATTTGGTATTATCCTATGCATAACTAATGCACAGGAAACCATGGTATTAACAATGCAATGGGTTTTAATGCATGCATTAGCTTGGTTAAAGACAAAATTGCCCTTCAAAATTTATGCTCGATTAAAATATGCTATTATATTAATGCAAGTTTGATGTAAAGTTTTTGATAGGGAAATTGCTCTCACTATTTATATCAATACTCATGCCAATTTTTTTATTGTAATTTATAAATTTGTACACTACGACTACGTACGGGAATGCACTTGTAATGAACTCATTTTCCTTTTATTTTTTTAATGCAAACTTTCTTTGCCTAATAGGCTGCGATGGTCTGGGCATGTAAAGAGGAGAGACGAAGATGCCCCGGTCAGGAGTTGTGAGAGATTGACCATGGCGGGCGTGAGGAAGGCAGGGGTAGGCAAAAGAAATATTGGGGAAAGGTGATTAGGCAGGGCATATCGGTGTTTCACCTAATTGAGGACATGACTAGAGATAGGAAGATGTGGAGGTCGAGGATTAAGGTGGTGGGTTAACAGTTAGTTGTGAGTTTCTCCTAGGTTTACCAATAGTACTAGTACTAATCTTGTATTCTTTTATTCCTAGTTCTTTATTACTTAATATGTCATTCGCACCTAATCGAGGACATGACTAGAGATAGGAAGGTGTGGAGGTCGAGGATTAAAGTGGTGGGTTAACAGGTAGTTGTGAGTTTCTCCTAGGTTTACCAATAGTACTAGTACTAATTTGTATTCTTTTATTCCTAGTCCTTTATTACTTAATATGCCACTCGCTTTCATTACCTTATTATATTACTGTTGCTATTGCTTATTGCTTTATTTTTACCGTTCCTTAATCCGAGGGTCTATCGGAAACAGCCTCTCTGCCGGGTAAGGCCGCATACACACTACTCTTCCCAGACCCCACGTATGGGATTAAGCTGAGTTTTTTGTTGTTGTTTTCTTTGCCTAATAATCCAAGAAAGTGAAAAATAAAATTATATCCCTAGTAGATAAATAATTACTTAGCATACTTTTTGATAAATAAATATTCATTTCTATACTACAATATAGGTAGACAAATCAAATAATTTTTTCTAAACCTTTTTCATATAAAAACATTCTCCAACATATGTTTCTTTTAAAAAGATAAAGTGATGGACCGGTTATGAGGGTATTTTTGTAAACAAATAGTTCTTTTAGAAATTGTGCAATGTTTTAATACATCAAATTAAAAAATGGATAAGAAATATGTCCGCATAATTAATGCCAACATAATTAATGCAAGCATAACTTATACCAGCATTACTAATACATCCTATTCAGCATTATTCTTATGCACTCTACCAAACCACCCACCCCTGAATCTTATATCAAATCATTTGAAGTGGCATAAAGTTCAAAGGAAGTTGAATGTCAAGCAACAGAACACCAGAATTAGAGCTAAGTTAGATGCTTCTCAGTTAATTAATGCTTTTAGCAATTAAAAAGAACATATTGTAAGACCTTGTTGAAGTACTATAGATAATTTTGAGGATTGGTAAGGCTATCCTTTCAAAACCTGAATCATCAATTCTATCAACCAGTAAATGTGACTCAACGAATGGGAGAGAAAAAGAAAGGGAACGGCACCTATTCCCTTGCGTATCTGACCGGCCCATGTTTGCTAAAACTAGAGAGTAAAAGAAATTATACATAAATTCTTTTAGATATCATGAGCCCTTACTTCCAACCACTACTAAAACTGGGTCTTTGTGACCAGAAGTGAAGTCGCTTATGCAGAAAAGAATATAGTAATGACGTCGAAATAGCAAATAAAAACCAAAAACCAAGAACATACCTGCGACCAGAACAGAACATAAAGTGATAATACAGCTGCAATGAGCAGGTGGAAAAGAATGGCAAACATTGCAGGTCCTGATGCTGCAGGGAAGTTCTTCAGGTTCAAATGCAGCCTCAAAAGCTTCAAAAAAAACATGAAAGCATGATAAATTAACCACAAGAAACAAAATCCAGTGCCTATAAAATTCCTGCTTGTGCAACTTTTTGCTGCTACAATGAGCATATTACCTCCTATTTCAACAAAGTATCAACAACCCATCACAAGTTATAAGTTTTTGTTAATATGTATTAATGCTGCAACTAATAGCACTAAGGTCAAGTGTACCCAAGGGAATAGTCTAGTCGTCAATGAAGTGAGTTGAGAACCATGAGGTCTCAAGTGAAAAACTCAGTGGAGGCAAAAACACTAGATGAATTCTTTCCATCTATCCAAACCTTGGTACACAGTGCTATCTGGTACCTGCACTAGTGGGAGGTAGCAGGTACCTTGTGAAATTAGTCGAGATGTGCGCAAGCTGGCCCCGATATTACAGTTAAAAAAAGTTAACCACAAAAGAGGCATTATAGACAAGGGAGAGAATGCTAAGCTCCACATTCAAGCCAAGGAAAAGCAACCAATTGAAATAGAATCATACAACAATTATCTCTTTTTTTTAATTATTGGTGTTGTCCTAGACAACTTGCACGTATTTCAACTAATCTACCGGGTACCTGCTACCTCCACGACCAGTTTGGGTATCCGACACGGGGCAACTTTGTACACCAACCTTTTTCATCTATATTAGGACTTGAACCCACAACTATTCTCTTCTATACATGTGAATTTTCTTTTAGAATGTGGGAAGGGAAGCGATATTGCTATCATTATATTTAACTTATTTAAAAAAGAAAATCAGCCATTAAGTAGAGGAAACCTACCCCAACCAAAAATCCAAGGAATGGAAGAAGAACAAGGGCCAGAAAGGCATACGAAAGGTCCCTAGGAGCTCTTTTCTCTGGAACCCTGAACACGTGAGCGATTTCTGCCTTGGGCCCAAACCTTGAGGAAGGATCAACAGGTTGAGGAGGTGGGCGAGCTGCCTTCTCTGGAGGCTCCGGCAAATCTAATACAACAGAACCCAAGGGTTGCAAGAACGAGTTCTCCTGGAGCAAACAAAATGCCCAGCTCAAGATGCCAGATCAAATATTTATCAAAATACAGATGTCATAAGAATAAATTTTTTTACTGCATATTTTTCCAAAAACTTGACCAAAAATGTGATACTGTAGCTCTAATGAAGCTAGAATAAGTACATACCATTACAGCATCTCCGACAGTAAGTTGAATGTCATATCTACCTGATAGATAGAAAAACTTTTCAACTAGTCCAAGGAAATCCTACAAGACAGAATGCCATTCAAGTATTCACTGGTTAGCGCTTTTAGAGATTATTAATATTGGAATTAGAGGCAACTGCACATATTTCTTTCTTCTTGGAATTGGAGTTGTGAACTCGCAAACACATCCACGTTATGTTTAGTGGGAGCAACAGAGTACAGAAACGATTTCAAGAACTTACTAGTATTATTTCGAATTGTTTTCCAGAATTCCCCACCACAAAGATATGGTCCACCTTGCTCTCATGTCTCAACTTGAGGAAAGCCTGCAGACCAGATCTTAAGTCCACCAACTGTGGATGATACAGAGTTATTCAACAGATAAGTCAGACTCCTAACCTGGTGTGGCTTAAAAGCATGCCCGAGAGGAGAAGTTAATTGAAATGACAACCGTAGCTTTTGCAGATGGTTTGCTGATAGAGAGATGGCATTCTCCCTGACAAAATCAAGCCTGTACGAAACACCCCAAGAAATGATAAACTATCAAAAAGTTCAAGTGATATCATAGGTAGCATCAAAATGAGGTGAAAGATAATCAACCAAAACCAGACAAACTGTTGCATCCATAAACATGTATAAGCTGTCAATACACACTCGATGCTTGTGCCAACCTGGTAATCGTAGGCATAGAGTTTCCCATATGACAACAATAGAAAATAATTAAGAAACTTTATTTCCTATAAAAAAAGTAGCAGTTGAATGTAATTAAGAAAAAAGACAGAAATGATATTCTGACAAACAATGTGAGGTAGCAATAAATGGTAAATTGATTTTACAGCTTACATGGATCCAGTTAAGCTGTCAGAAGTATATTAAAGACAACTAAGTACAGCAAGTAAAGTGAATCAAAAGCTAGCCCATTCTTGGAAAATTTACAAAAGAAATATTGTAATGAAATAGTTTTAAAAACAAGAAGAAAAGAAAAAAGATATGTGTCTATCGTATTAAGAATTCGCAGTAGCACTTATCTGAACAGAAACAAGTTCACTATGACCATGATTATAAATAACTAATACATGCAAACAATAGATCAAAAGACAGTCAATGACTAGAAAAGGAATGTAGTCTTCAAAAAGATGTCATAAAGGAGATAAAAGGACAAGAAAGAAAAGGGCATACTTTTTCCGAGTTTCAACATTTCCAATATCGTTGTCAAGTACAGCAATCTCTGCATTATCAACTTTGATAGCTCCTGTAATATATATGGGTACTTTTGTTCTTCCTCCAGTGGCGTAGATCATTTTATGATCTGAATCATGAAGGAAAACCTACAATATCATAAAGAGCAATGCAAAGGTAAAATTGGGCAAATTTAAATCGACTTAGGAAGCAAATTTTGATTAGGTGAGAGAAGGAGATGCGTACCTCAAAAGAGAAAATGTAACTGCCAACATCAATGTCTTTGGGCAAAACATCTAAGTAATGTACAGCATTTTTATGGTCAAATTTGAGATCCTGTATCATGGGGGTAGACAAAATATTCACGAAGTTAAGGGAAAGTCGAGAGCTAAATCTACTTCAAAAGAAAATATTAACAGCTACATCTGAAGCACTAGATCACAAACAAAGCCCCTTAGCACCTGATCAGTAACAGAGGCATCCTTTGAGCCAGAGCTAAAAATCTGCTTGAGTTTGACTGTCAGAGAAGGTGCAGCAGAACCAAGAACAGTGTTCACATTTACCTAGTTGGAAGAAAGATAACAGTCCATCAGTTTCAGATTTGCTGGCACTTATTAGAACACTAAGATAACCTGATACATGATACAAGAAACGATGCATCACATATCTCCTCATAGAAATCACCATTTACAAAGGCACACTTGATTCACGCTTAATCATAGAAACTAGTGGCTAAGCAGGTTGTGTGCTTTGTCTAGCTTATACAGCACTTTAGCGATGGCACTGAGGGGTGTGTCTAAGAAAAAACAAACAAACCACCTGCTTTTTTGGAAAAAGAGCTAGATTAATTTAAAAAGTACATGAGCTCTGCTTGAGAAAGGCAGCATTACACAACTAGTTTTTACATCTGAATTACAAATATTTTTCCATCTTAGAAATTATCTTTTTTTATTTATAAAGCAAAGTTGATATGGTTATAGACGCGAAACCCATAGTTTTAACTTGATGTACTTAGTAGCAGTATTTCACTTCCTCCACCCTTATAGTTGGCTTTACTTTTTCAGTTATTGTATGTTTTTTCTTTATGTGCATGTTCTACTCAAGCACGTTATTTAATTGCACTTTGCTTAAAACAGCATC
Organism: Nicotiana obtusifolia; assembly: GCA_002018475.1. Taxonomy (NCBI): domain Eukaryota; kingdom Viridiplantae; phylum Streptophyta; class Magnoliopsida; order Solanales; family Solanaceae; genus Nicotiana; species Nicotiana obtusifolia. Next base: position 15,432 of record MCJB01023190.1, on the reverse strand, counting down.
AGATTTGGATGCTTTTCGCTTTTCTGTTGTTTTAGGCGAAGCCCAATTCTCATATTGAGCATACTCTGTTCAGATCTTATTCGTGTAAATCTCTACATCTCAAGTTATCACTAAAGAAACACCCAAAACTGGAAAATATAGTCTCAAAGATTTCATAGTCTAAACCCGAAGCGTCACACTGAAGGGTAATGTAGTCAGAACTCAAGAGAATGATATCAAAAGTGACGCACCTTAAGCTGGTTCTTTCTAGTCAATGAGAGCACACTGGCGGGGAGTGATAAAACCAATGGAATGGAGACCCTGCATTGAAAAGAAATGTTTGATATGTAAGTAATGAAATGGCGCTGGACTTCTTGCTGAAAAGATACTTCATCTGAAGTTACCAGCAAAAACACAACACTTTACAGAAATGAACAAATGCCAAAAAAAATCAGAATAAGGGAACATGAAGTATATTTGCAACCTCACCTATTGTTTTCTAAGGAAGCCAATGCATCAATTTGATAATACAAGTCCTTTGCATTTCCAGGAACTCCAGCACCAAGGAGAAACCTTGCTAAACCTAGAATTTTGTCACCTGGAAGCTGCACATTATAAGGAAAATATTATCAAAAAGCGACTGTCATAATACTGGAGAAACAAATACCACGTACTACACCGACATACATTTAATTTTTCAGCACACACTGCGGCAAAAGCTGTAATCCCACGCACTACAGCTGACGAAGCTGAGAGGGGACCCTGACGTCCACGAGCATCAACAAGTTTTTCATCGAAGTAATAGGCCCCATCATCTGTAATATGATATAACAATAATATAATTGTTTCAGAGTGACCTCATGTACCGTTGTCTGACTAGACAATCTACAGAATGAGCTTTAAGTAGGCTAAAAGTGAACCATTTGTTCATGATCTACTTCTTCAACTGATTAGCCCCTCAGAAAAATACAGAACAGTGTAATAAAGAATCAGTAAACGTGTCAAAGACCAAGTGTATCAGAAGTTCACAATGACAAAAGGTGACATGGTTTTAAACAATCAAATCGCCTTCCCTTTTGTCTATTAAACCATTGCCCAAGAAAATATATTTAGCTTTCCATCTTTCGAAACCAACTCATGAACCTCAATTTTTTTCCCAAGTCTGGACTAAAGACATGCAAATTTTGTTTATGCATTAATCATCTCTTCACAATAAGAAGACACATTTGAATGACTAAAATATAAAACACTAAGGGGTCATCTTGTTACTGGGATTAGAAAAAAAAGACTGTAATACTGTATAAAATTTGGGATTATTTTATAGTGTGTTTGGTTGGCATTTCCATTTCCAGTACAAGTAATATGGATAGCTTTATACTTCAATTTAGACATTATTTTATAGAGAATCCAACATAGGAAAACATATAAAGGAATTAGATTTCCTTGTAAAAGACATATAAGATATAAAAGACAAATCTACCCTTATTTTCATTCTTCTATTTTTTAATTTATTTACTTTAAAAGTAAAAAGTAAAATTGCAAAAAAAAAAAAAAAAAAATTAAGATCAAACACATGTTTTAAATTATACACCGTATATCCCTTTTTTAATGCAATGAACCAAACGTCCACCAAAAAAGCATATGTACTATATATCCAATTACTATAATCCCAATATTAGAGACCCTACATAACTTTGTCCATGAACCAAATAGCCCCTGAATTTAATAATGGACCATTCTCATAAAGATGCTAGGTTCATATGTAACATAAGGTGAATACCTTAAATATCTTAAAACATATACACATTGTTATTAATTGAAAATGACTGAAGAACTTTCTGAATTCAAATGATTGAGGAAACATAGACAAAGCCCAAGGGCACCATAACATCTTGCACTTATGTTCTTTGTTAAAGCACTTTCACCTGAATCATTGGTATTCAAAAAACCACAAGTAAACCTACCCAACTTTTACTTTTCTGACTCTAATATTAATAAACTATACACAACGGCTTAAGCTAGTATATTTCTTCTTTATTAAGGATCTGACGAAAGAGAAACAATAAAAAAAAAATTAACATTCATCTTGATCATTGTTGACATCCAATTTTGTCCTATATGTTTGACCCCCCCTTTCTCTCTCCTCAAATCCAATTCAGACGAAATAGTCTGAATTGGCAGACCCCCCCCCCCCC
>MCJB01023179.1:230171-284516 GCA_002018475.1 Nicotiana obtusifolia | reverse complement strand
ATATAGCCGGCATATCCGAATTATTAAAATTATATAGGCAATATACTTCATATAAAATGGCTGTAGAGGCCATGATTGAAAAGTTTAAAAAATATTGTTTCCCAATTCCTCAACTTTTTTACATTGCTTCTGTGTTGCATCCTGCATTTAAATTAAAGTTAACTGAACGACTTGTTCAGGAAATATACACAAATTTAGATATTACACCTCTTGAAATTGCAACTAACAAGTACCCGAGTGTAGATGTTGCTCGAGGTAAAGTTTCTACTGATTTTCAGGCTATTTTCGCAAAGTACAGAGCTTGGGCAGATAGTGCTACACCAACTGCACCGATACTTTCAAGCAGTGAAAGTTCTTCTCAATCAAGCAAACGGCATGCCGGGATGAGCAGCTTCGGAGGACTTGATCAGATGCTGCTTTCAGAACAAGATGACTACGGGGAGGAACGCGAGTTCCAAGTCTACTTGATCCAGTATCCGAAGAAACTGACAAGTTTTGGAACTCACGATCTATTAGATTACTGGAAGATCAAGAAACACAATTTCCGATACTCTCAAAAATGGCCGTGATATCTTGACAATTCAAGCGTCATCTGTTGCATCGGAGAGCGCTTTCAGCCAGGGAAGATTTCAGATCGGAGATCATCGACATTCACTGAGAGAAGAAGCCATGGAGACTGGAGTCCTATTCAGAGATTGGATCAGAGCAGAGCGAAGAAACTTTGGAATACCGGAGCTTTCACAGAAAAAGGATAGAGCATACATGGATCAAATATTGAGCGACGGAACAAGCGAAGAAGGGAATCAAACCAACGACACGGAAGATGAAGAAGATCAAGAAGAAGATGACGACGAACCGGAACAACAACAACCTGTTCCAAAGGAAAAGCCTACAGCTATATTGAAAAAACTAGCGAGCATGTTTAAAAGAATGTAATTTTATACATCAAATTACATATTAATAAAATTGCTCAAAGTTCATTTCACAACTCTTGTCTTGTGTTCTTATATTTTATAATTTTACAAACTTTGAATATATTTCAAGGTTTGAAATTTGAATCAAATATTATAAAGTTTGAAACTAATTGAAACTTTGTAAGAATATTATATAGTAACTTCTTTAATTCTAATTATAAGTTATATTTTCAAAAACTTATAATTTCCTTCTACTACACTACTACAAAATTTATAATTTTACTAACTTTGAATATATTTCAAGGTTTGAAATTTGAATCTAATTATAAAGTTTGAAACTAATTGAAACTTTGTAAGAATATTATATAGTAACTTCTTTAATTCTAATTATAAGTTATATTTTCAAAAACTTATAAGAATATTATATAGTAACTTCTTTAATTCTAAAATTTGGATTTGAAACATAATTTTCAATTATTTATAAAGTTAAATAAATGAGTCAAATGGTAATTAATTAATTATTAAAAAAAAATCAAGAAGGAAATAGAATAAACCGGCGACCGGACCGGTATACCGGCCACCGGTACTGGTCCGGTCGAACGAGCTTTAACCGGTAAGTCCGGACCGGTTGGGACCGGTTTGGTCCGGTTTTTGGCGTGGTTATGGTACCGGACCGGAAAAAAATCCGGTCTGTGACCGGACCGGACCAGTAGCCACTCTTAGTGTGTATTGTGCCCCATAGGTCAAGAATCACTAAATTGAACCAAACAAAATAATGCAAAGATAATCACCAAAAAATTTCTCTTTCGATTAAATAAACTGGTGAAGGCGTTCACAATCAATTTAAAGCACCATAAACGAATTCATGCAATTAAACTAGAGTTAAATCTACAAAAAATACTCAAAACATCATATCCGTCAAAACCTTAGGGAAGAACTACTCCATAGATATGGAGAAATTCATCACAATTAAGTTTAAGAACATAGAAAACATCAAAGACAACTTTACAATACAAACTCTCGTTTTGCACCGATTGTTGGCAAGAAAATTGATGAATTCTTGTGTCATCGAGCCGTGGTAGCTCTCTCAAACTCTCTTAGGTCGAATCCCCTTTAAAAATTGTGTTTATAGTGTATTTATACAGAGTATGGGCGGACCTGGACTAAAATACCCTCTGTAAGCCGAACTAGGATTAACTGGACAAAAATTACACAAGCGCGCCGCACTGAGTGATGCGCTGTGCGTCGCTTTAGAGGACTTCTTCGAAGCTTGGTTATTTATGCTTCAGTTCTTTCGTTGCCTATCGTAAATTAGGATGAACGATTGTTGTTGCTTCCTTACGCACACGCAAGTATACGTGATCGACAAGTAATATAGGACAATGAGTCCGGATTATCGTACCCAAGGGACTTAAGTTTAACTACTTCAGAACAACTAATATTGTTATTTTATCAAGCAATGAGCAAGTTTAGTATATGATTTAGTCTAAATTATAATTCTAATTTAACCTATCAATAGCAAAAGAACAATATTGTATTTTGATATCAATAAAACAAAGATTCCAGGGTTGTGATTATATTCCCAATACTATTGCGTTCTAATTGACTTATCGTTCATATAGTTAATGTAAGATTGCTAATTAATCGATAATGATTCTCATAGCCTTCTTCCGAAGTAATATTCGCCTATTCCTAACAAGATTAATGCCTATATTCCTATGGAATTAATCTAGCAAGAATGCATGAAGAACACGATTTATGTAATTAAGCATGACAATTAAGTATATTTCTATCTTAATTGCAAATCCGCTCTTTTTAACAAAGTTAAGAACATGCTTTCTTCAATTCTTATTCCAATCTAAACATAGTTTTCCCAAACATAGCATAGATAATTGATAGAACTTAATCGATGGCCAAAACAATTAAGCAATTAAACATAGAATTGAAGAAACAATCTTATCCACATTAACTATTTAAAACGAATCCGTCAACTTAGAAACACAATATTCATGGCTAATCACAACCCCAGAACAAGGGGTGATTAGCCACTCATGTTCAACAAAAACAATTAACTAAAGAAGAAAACTAAAATAGAGATACTAGTTTTGATTGATGAACTGAGAATTTGATGATGTTGTTGATGTTCCTAGCCTCCCTTTTGCTCCAAAATCGTGTTGTCTCTCCTCAAAATGGGTTTAGGGATGTTTATATAGGAGTTGGGAAGGTTTTGGGTCGGTTTAGGGGTCTTCTAGACGAAGTAGGAGACAATTCCCGGAATCAGTCCCCTGGGGGGCGCTGGGCGCTGTCCAGGGGACTGGAGGCAGTGCCCTTCTCCTTTGATTCTGTCTCCAGCGCCACAGGCAGCGCTGGGCGCTGGCCTGTGGCCTGGTTCCCTCTTTTGTGCTTCTTTCTCCTTGTTTTGGCTTGCTTTCTCCCCCGATTTCGTCCCCGATTGTTATAGTCTTGTTCCTACACATAAAACACATTATATTAACATGAATCGATATGATTTAACATCCAAATCCAAACAATCAAGAGTTAAAATATAGGATAAGTTATATTAATTTAGTACTTTTATACCCATTATCAATTGTCCCCTCATTGGGCATGATATCAGCACAAGGTATTATGCCAACACTTTGGACAATAGCAATTGAATTTCATTTGCTCTAAGGCACAATGTGCCTCAACCATCAGCCATGCCGTGATAGGCTACTTTATGGCCTTGAGCAATTTTCTTCTAGTTTTCATATGTATACTCAGTCCTCGACCCCCGAATTCGATCCGAGCTTAACTTTAAAATTTTTACTCAAACTTCAAAGTTCTCTTTTATTTATTTTAGCTCCAAAAACTTAGCTTAGCCCGAAATCTCAACCTACACAACAGAAAATGCATAATAAGTATAAATTATCCATATTTTAGCTCAAACACAATTAAAGTGTATTAAATAATAGATCCAAAGTAGTCAAAAATTTATATTTCTAGCCTACCATCATGTTCACAACCGGTACGAGTCTAAGATAAGGATTGAGGATGATCAGCTTGATTTCCCGGCGTCGTCCAAGGGTCGGGATCAGGAGAAGAATAAAGAGAAATAGAGAGATGATTTAGAAATAGATCGACGATCTTCAAGAGGTTAGTTTCTGCCCTATGAACAGGCCGAAGGACGCGACAGAGGTTTCCGGTCAGCGGATAGGTTCGCTACTGATAGGAAAACTGATCGCGACCGAAATAACAAGTCGTTTTGAGAATAAGGACATGTCAGGTTCTCAAGATTCTTCGTACCCCAGGCTTTCCGAATAAAACTACAACGTCAGTGTCACACCTCCTTTTGTACACCCCCGAGGAGTATATAAGGGAGTTTTTCCAATTAAAGTGACATTATTCGAAATGGGATTATTTATTTATTATTTTTAGAGTCGCCACTTGGAATATTTTGATTGGTGTCCCAAGTCACCGGTTTATTTTTTATCCCAAATCGAGGAAAATTTCGACTTTCCTTGTGAAGTCTGCGAACCAGAAATTCTGAATCGGGAATTCTGTTAACTCGAGGGAAGGTGTTAGGCACCTTCGGATTCCGTGGTTCTAGCACGGTTGCTCAACTATTATAATCGGCTTATTATCTGATTTTAATACATGTTTCTAGCCTATGGTATATTTTATCTTTAACCGCTTTTGTTAAATTATTAGAAAATTGCAACATTATTTAAAATATGTCATGAACTACGTCACATAAATGCACCCGTAATCCGTAACAACATTTTATTTAACGTTGAGATTTGGATTTGGGTCGCATAAATGCGCACCCGGGTTTAGGAAAGTGAATTATTAAAATAACGCGCCTAAAGCAACTACGCATTTTTAACTTTTCGAGGGCCGTGGAAATTCACTGAATAGCGCGCCTCGATTTTCTAAAGATTCTAGTATTGATTAAGTGAGGGCCGTGCATTTTTGAGATTTTTATCCGGCATGGCGCACCTCGAATTATTTCGAAAAAAGATTATAATATTCAAAATTGTTAAAATCGGGTTACATGAAATGTACCCCCGAAATTGACATTGTTACTACGTCACGGGAACCGTACCCATAGTCAAAATGGTTTATTAATCGCGCCTAAAAGCAACTACACCTTTATTTTTCTCGATGATTCTGAATTACAATGAAATAGCCATCGGGCTACCCTCATAAATCAATCAGCTACAGGCAGTATCTAAACAATCAAGCACAAATTAGATTAGTCTATCCTGTGGATATCACTGTGCATGAGTCCTTACCCCTAGGAAACTAATTATCATTAATGATGGACATCACTTAGTTCATCAACATTTAACTACTCACAAATCCATCTTTTGCCAACAAATAATTTCAGAATATTAACAAGGGATGGGAATTCAAACAAATTCAGTCATTGAACAAGCTGGATCTATGGAATTTAAGCATAGAACAGCTGGATTTCCATTCATGATTTCCATTGAATATGACAGAAGTAACTGAACATACCTAAACAGCAAGAGAGAGTGAGACAGACCAAATAAAGGTCTGGGAATATATAAAAAAAAAAACAGAGCTCGACAACTTGAAACAGCCAAATTCAACAATGAACAGCAAAACAACTTCAGTTTTCAGCTTGAAAAATCAGGAAAATAGGGTGGAAGATCTCCTTGAATCAAATACAATAGCTGATTGTTTTTATTACCAAAATCAAATAAACCATTTTTGGTTTTAATTTCTGAAACTAGAACTTTAGAACTCCAGCAAAAGAGTAGAGATCAGTGTTGATAAACAGATTCGGCAAACAAACAAAGTCGTGAGGAAAACCGAACCCATTACAACAGTAATTCAGATTTTATTACAAACCAACAAAAACTCCAAACAACTACTAACATATGATCCATTGACACTGATCAATCCAAATTTACACGTTCATAACTTCAGAGATTGATAGGAAGAGGGATTCAAACAAATTCAACCATTAAACATGTTAACTCTATAGAACTAGGCAGTAAACATTTTAATTTCACTCATGATTTCAATTTAAAGCTACAGAGATGTTTGAACATACCTACACAGCAGCAAACAAGTCTTAAAATGGCCAAATAAAGGCTGAGAACAGCTACATTGGAAATTCAGCTACTAGTTGAGAGATAACAGCAGCAAGCAACCAGTAATCAAGCTAGATCCACTTCGAAACCCAGAAATGCAAGGGAGAATATAGCAAATCAGAACAGCTACAACTTATGAACTGTTTTGCTTACAAAGCCAACCTAGAAGTCTACTGTTTTTTCATACTTTTCTTCAGAATGTTAGTTTCCTTTTATGTTTTGAATTCCAGCTATGGTTGTGTGAGTGTAGTGAATGAAAAAATCAGAATGAAAAGATGAATGGGAGTCTGTTGTAAAAATGCCCAATGAATCCGTGAGAAAAATAATCTGTGAGATGCGTATCTATATATTCTCTGTCCAATGTGTGAGGGGAGGGTATCTTTTATTAACAAACTTTTGGACAGCTGTCCATTCCAGTTACAAACTTCTGAAATTATCTCTTTTGGCCTAGCTTTTTTCTAATTTTACTTGTCTTATTTGCATTTTAAGACCCCCTAGAAGCTTCTTGCATAACTAACTAAGATTCTCTAAACCAATTCCCTAAATGGCCCTTCAATACTTCAATTTTTACCTCTTTTGTTCTTGCCTTGTTCAATTTTTATTGCTTTAACAAAACAACCATTTTCGAGCCATTAACAACAGAGCCCAAATTACTATAATTTATCAAGTCTGGACTAACACGTGAATCAAACAACTAACTGAACATGCTAACTTTGCTAATGAGAAATTCAAACCAAAGTATAGTACTGAAAACCTAGACTAAAAGGAAGAAAGCAGAGTTTCAAAAGAAATACACAGTGAAACGAAAAGGGAAAGGACTATACCTACTTGAGTTACTACAGTTAAACCTTAGCGAACACCCATAGATTCTAGCATGCAAGCGGGACTTAGCACAAGTCGTCAAAGACGAGTGACCGAACTCCGGTTACATTTCGAAATGGTTTAAAACTAACCTAAAATGATTGCTCTTGTCAAGAGCAATCGATTCATGTGAGTTTCAAACCAAAACGAGCAAGAAATCACTGCCGAAACCAACAATTGTGTAATTAGTTTTTTTTTTTTTTAAACTTCTTAGATCTAAAATCGGTGAAGTTGTAAGTAATATTGAGGTAAATGGTTTGGGGATTAGGAATGAGGAGGTGAAGGTGGTCCTAGGGTGTGATTTTGGGTCGATTTGGAGTTGGATTGAGGTGAGCCGCCATGTTTGTTGGGTGGAATTTAGGGGCGGTGGATTTAGGGTTTTGGGTAGGGTGTTTGGAGAAGACGATATAGGGTAAGGGGGATAGATTCGGACAGTTATATAGGCGGGAGGTGTCGGTTGTGAGCTGTTGGATCAGCTAGGATCAACGGCTCAGATCAATCACTTAACCAGACGACGTCGTTTGGGTGTTAGGGGGAGTTGGGTCTGGTCTGATCCGGTCCACTGTGTTTTAGGCTCATTTAATTTAAATTACCAGCCCAATCCGAGTTTTCTCTTCTCCTTTGTTTTTATTTTTAATTTCTTTTGTCTTTTTAATTTTCTCTTTTGTTTTTTAAAACTAAGAATCCTAATAATTAAAAATCCTAAATTACCTAAATGTGAATTTAAGCTACTCAAATAATTATAAAAATTATAATAACACTTAATTCTAAGAATTAGCTTAAAGGTTAAGAAAAATATAAAAATGAACTATTTTCGTGATTTTCCAATTTTTATAAAATAAATAATTACTAATTTAATTCTAAAATATAAAAACAAATCCTAAATACAACATATGATGTTTTTTGGTATTTTCATGATTTAATTAATTAAAAATTAAACAAGAAAGAAAAATGTAAGTAATTAAAAATCTACTAAAATTCCTAAAAATAGCGAATAATAATTAAAAATCTATTTTTGATTTTTATAGGAATATTCTGGGTATGGCAAAAATCACGTGCTCACAGTCAGCATAGTGGATTTGGTGTCGGCTATGAGAAACATTAAAGAAACACGGTTCCCGAAACCAATGAGATCCGATCCTAGACAAAGGGATCCTAATTGTGGTGTGAATACTGATGGTATGCTAGAAACTCGTATTTTAGACGTAGTATTGCACTCTAATTACTGCATTTTACGTCTGTTTGAGCTTAAATGATAGTGAATTACATTTAGTACATATTTTATGCCTTGCAGGAAGTGATTCTGAGCTAAAAAGTTATTTTGGAGCTAGATCAATTTGGAGCTTTGAAGTCTGAGTAAAAGCCCAATAAGTTAAGCCAGGATCGTGTTCTGAGGTCGTTTACCAAGTCTGGATGTCAAAAGAGGATGAAACAATTTTACTCTGAGAAAATAACACTGTCGCGTCGCATGGGGCGCCGCAAGGCGCAATGCGGCAGTGAAAAACTTGCCTGACAGGAAAAATACATGCCCGCTGATAATCTCCACAAGCGGGTCGCGGGGTGCGGCGCGGGTGTACAAAAATCGCAGAGTAGTTTCCTACTTCGGCTTGGAAAGGGTAACTTCATCCGGGTTTGTTTCTACATGGTATAAATACACCAAAAAAACACGATTTTGAGGGGAACATTTTTAGAGGAATTTTCTGGACGAAGGGAAAGCACAAAGCCGCCGTGGAGGCCGAGTTTCATCTTTCTTCCGTCAAACTTTGTAATTTTTATGTTTCTTTGTATGATTGTTCTTTGGCTACCATGTCTATGTGGACCTAAACTTCACGTTCTAGGGTTGTGGTTATTTCATGACTACTATTATTTAGATATTGATTTTGGTTTCTTGATTATCATATTGGTTTATTTATTCAATCTTGCGCTTAATTATTTGACTGCTTGATCACCAATTGAATACTACTTACGAATATAGGGTTGAACTCGAAAGTGGGAATTCTTGACGGCATATAGGATTGAGTAGAGCAAGTTCTTGAACCTGGGCATCGGGGAATGGATTCGCGGTTAGGATAGACATATACCTAATTCCGTTGCTTGGTTGATGTACAGGAATTATAAATGCGTTCTTGTTGATTCTAACTCCATAGATATATAGGCGTTATGTTAGCTTGAATAGGCGAGTAAGAACTCGACAGATTCTTATGAGAAATATTAACCCTGTCAACCAATAAGCTAGATGAATTAGTTAGTCAATTCAATTGAAGAATACAATAGGAATGTTAGATAGCCCATAACTATAGATCGTTTTCATCGCATTGATAGCATAAAAATCTGTTATCCTTTTGTTCAGAGCTCACTATTTTTTTTTCTTTATTTTAATTAGTTTAGAATCAAATACTTCTAGGTTTAATTCTTGTTTAGATAATTAGGATAGTCTAATTTAGTTAATAGTTCATCACAAGTCTTCGTGGGTTCGACATCTGACTTTTAGTCACTTTATTACTTGACGACCGCGTATACTTGCATGTGCATTTGGCCGCAACAAGTTTTTGGCGCTCTTGCCGGGGACTTAAAATTAGCTATTTCTATATTAGACATTTATTTTTTATCTATTCAAGTTTTTTTGTTTTAGTTTAGTTAGTATATTTTTATTTATTTTAGCATGGCATCTTGAAATGAAAATTATTCGAATGATGGTTATTCTTATTTTGATGATCCTTGTCCATATTGTGGAGGACCCACTGGTGGAAAAATCGTCAGAATGTTCTCGGGAAAGAATTATGCGCACAATCTCAATCCTTTGAGTGGAATATTTGTAATATGTGCGGTGGTCAAGATGCCATTTGGATGGTTGTCCAAATTCTTTTCATCCTTCTCTGAGCCCTTATTATGATCTTTCTAACAGTGTTTGTGAGTTTGATAGGGGCAATGAAGTGCAGGATATGGAACATGATGCATATACTAGAGATATTCTGAGGCAAGTAGCAGAGCAATAGGATGAACCCGAAAAAGCTATGAAAAGAATTAGGGTAGCAATCATAAGAATGAAGGGCAATAGGGAAGAATTGAATGAAGAGAGCGAGTACCAGCAAGAGGAAAATTTTGAAAAAGAGGAGATTTTGAGTCAAACTTGGCTAGTGGAACAAGCTGAAAGATTAGAAAATTATGAGGCTCAATGTGAGAAAATTACAAATGAGATGAGACACTTTATAGAAGGAAGAGCTGAACTAGGACAAAAGATCAATAAATTTGGCACTATTATTTGCGACTTGGAAGCTCAATTAAATGCAAAGGTTGTTGCGTCTAACGCCCAACAAAATAGTTCTGAGTTGTGTGAAGCTGAAAAGGAGCTTATACGCCAAATTGAGGAGCTAAAAGTGAAGATTCAATTATTCGACCATACTTTTATTGATGATGTCCATGTTGAGGAAAGCACACTAGAGTCCTGTGAGGAAATAGATAATGTTATAGTTGAAGACTCTAGTGTGTGCACATATGAGGATGTAAATAGTGACGCAGTTCTACAGTTGGGACGTACTGGTCCTCATTCCATACATTTTTCTATATTGTGTTTGGATGATGACATGGAAATCGAGTCATATGAGCCTTTGGAGGAGCTAATGGACGAGTAACGGGGTGCTTACATTCTTGAATTTATAGTGCCAGAGAGATATAATTACATACCTCATCTAAAATCCAAGAAGTGTCGAATGCAAAACTGGTTACTTGGCCAAATTACATTTGTCCCACCACCCCGAGAGCATAGCAAAAAGCTTGAAGCCAAATTGGGGGCTCAATTCATAAGTTCGAGATGGAGACAAAAAGTGGTTTAAGTTGTGCCGCGACATTAAATTAGGCACTTGTTGGGAGGCAACTCAGCCTTACTGCTTTCTTTTATTTTTATATTTTTTATATTATTTTTGTAGTGTCTATTTTTATTTGTAGGATTATAAGCATAAGAAGCAAAGCCATAGGAAGTGTGCAAAAGCGAGCTAGATGGTTGGGACTAAGTGTGGGGTGCCCACACAAAGGACCATACCTGGAGGAAGTCTGAGTACCCCATGAGCCGCTATTGTTTCGGCCTTTGGCCTTTCAGGGAGTTTCTTGTCCACCCTCGTTATTGTTTTGTTTTATTTGTGCATTGGGGGATACTGCACTCTTTTAAGTGTGTGGTGGGAGAATTCCTCTAGATAATTAGTAGTGGTATGTTAGAAAAATATTAACTTCTTATTTTGACTATAGCTTCTTATTTTTGTTTTCTTAGTTGTGTAGTATTTTAGTAGCTCCTAATTTTATTTTTTATTTTTAAAAAGGAAAAATCGAGAAAAAAAAGGTGAAAAAATTGGACTTTTCCTGACGATGGATCTCCTATACAGTTTTCTTGAGGAATTAAAGTCTAACCAATAACAGACAAAAAAAAATATGTCTTTTAGTTTTTCTTACGTAGCATTAATCCCCCATGGTTCTTCTTTGTGCCTCGGTTCTTTTCCATGGGATGTAGTTTGAACCGGGTAGTAGTTTTTCTTTTTCAATTTCTAGAGTAGATTGGAATTTAGGGAATAAATGGAAGAAAGATGATATTCCTAGGCGCTCTTGACTTGTTTGATTGTAGCATATTTAGGTTTTGGCATGTGTTGTATCTTTCTATATTTTGAAATTGTCTATGATGCCTATACAGATTGGATAACATGTTATTGACGCCTATGTCTTATTTACTTGACTTATGTTCACTTTGTGCTTAATGGTTAATATCTCGTGGCTCCGTGAATACTTGCATTTGTTGAGAGTCGGAATGGGACCGTCCTTACTGAGTCACGTGCCATGTGTTGTGAGGCTTTAGGTGATGCTCGGTTTGAAAAATAATTTTAGGCTATCTTTGATTTTTTTGAGCTTAATGCTTATCACAAAATAAAATTGATCCCTACTAAACCCTTTTGAGCCTATAGACTTTTATTTGGCACCCACATTACAAGTCTATACCCTTTTTTATTCTTAATTGACATTGTTTTAAACCTTTTACCTCTTAAAGCACTTTAATAGTAAAACAAGAGCAAAAAGAAGTAAGAAGGGACTAAGTGTGGGGCGGCTTTTGAGTGGAACCAATGAAAGGAAGGAAGGTGCATTGTTTTGTAAAAGAATACACCACTAGCGAAAATTGCAAAAGAGAAAAAAATAGTTGAAAAAAAGCGGAGAAAAATAAAAATAAAAATAAAAATAAAAATATGTAGATGAATAAATTGATATCTTGTTCTTGCTAGTGGAGTGTAAATGACGATAGTGCTTAAAGAAAGAGGGGATGTTTTTGGGATGTGATCTTGTTTGTGAAATTGAAGTGGATTGAAGAAAATGCGCTTAAAAGTTTATCATGTGACGTGTTAAAGTGCTTAGGAGCATTAACAACTATTCCTAAAATATATCCTACACGTCCCTTAGCCCACATTACAACCATGAAAAGTCCTAATTGATTTTAGATCGAGCGGGCTTTCATTAGTAGAGATTTACATTAAGGGCAGCCTATGGTACCAAAATTGCATGCATGTGACTTCTTTGTGAGAGTGAGACATTTCTTTTATATACAAGTGAGTCCTTAAACTATATTTGATCATGAGATTCAGATGTGTGGATTCAACTTACTCTCTTCGCTTTTTGTTGTGAGGTCACATGATTTCACGAGGGATAGGTAACATTATTAGACTTCTCTGGGATGTTGGTGTTCAAGCTATGAGTGCATTGGGACATTGAGTTGGTTATTGAGGCTAGGATTATTGTGAGCATGTTATTTTTGTTTGAATATTTTTGAAGAATGACATAAGTAAAAGGAAGTGTATGTGATTGCACATACTAAGGTTTAATTGTTGCTATCAACCATGGTCATTGGTGTAGTGTGCTTCAAATATGTAAATATAAAGTTCTTAAGAATAGTGTGAATTGCTAATTGCTCGAGGACGAGCAATGGTCTAAGTGTGGGGTGTTGATGGTAGACTAGAAACCCATGTTTTAGTCGTAGTATTGCACTCTAATTATTGTATTTTACGTGTGTTTGAGCTTAAAGATAGTGAATTACAATTAGTATGTGTTTTATCCCTTGAAGGAAGTGATTCCGAGCTAAAAAGTTAATTTGGAGTTGAATCGATCAATTTGGAGTTTTGAAGTCTGAGTAAAAGACCAATAAGTTAAGCCGGGATCGTGTTCGGAGGTCGTTTACCAAGTCTGGATGTCAAAAGAGGATGAAACAATTTTACTCTGAGAAAATAACACTGTCGCGCCGCATGGGGCGCCGCAAGGCGCGATGCGGCAGTGAAAAACTTGCCTGACAGGAAAAATACATGCTCGCTGATAATCTCCACAAGCGGGTCGCGGGGTGCGGCGCGGGTGTACAAAAATCGCAGAGTAGTTTCCTACTTCGACTTGGAAAGGGTAACTTCATCCGGGTTTGTTTCTACACGGTATAAATACACCAAAAAAACACGATTTTGAGGGGAACATTTTTAGAGGAATTTTCTGGACGAAGGGAAAGCACAGAGCCGTCGTGGAGGCCGAGTTTCATCTTTCTTCCATCAAAGTTTGTAATTTTTATGTTTCTTTGTATGATTTGTTCTTTGGCTACCATGTCTATGTGGACCTAAACTTCACGTTCTAGGGTTGTGGTTCTTTCATGACTATTGTTATTTAGATGTTGATTTTGGTTTCTTGATTATCATATTGGTTTATTTATTCAATCTTGCGCTTAATTATTTGATTGCTTGATCACCAATTGAATACTACTTACGAATATTGGGTTGAACTCGAAAGTGGGAATTCTTGACTGCATATAGGATTGAGTAGAGCAAGTTCTTGAACCTGGGCATCGGGGAATGGATTCGCGGTTAGGATAGACATATACCTAATTGCGTTGCTTAGTTGATGTACAGGAATTATAAATGTGTTCTTGTTGATTCTAACTCCATAGATATATAGGCGTTATGTTAGCTTGAATAAGCGAGTAAGAACTCGACAGATTCTTATGAGAAATATTAACCCTGTCAACCAATAAGATAGATGAATTAGTTAGTCAATTCAATTGAAGAATACAATAGGAATGTTAGATAGCCCATAACCATAAATCGTTTCATCACATTGATAACATAAAAATCTGCTATCCTTTTGTTCAGAGCTTACTATTTTTTTCTTAGTTAGTTTAGAATCAAATACTTCTAGGTTTAATTCTTGTATAGATAGGATAGTCTAATTTAGTTAATAGTTAATCACAAGTCATCGTGAGTTCGACATCCGACTTTTTAGTCACTTTATTACTTGAGGATCGTGTATACTTACGCGTGCGTTTGGCCGCAATAAATTCCATGGGACAAACGGTCACCGGATTGGGGACTGCCGGCATCTGTGCGAAGAGGTGGCGACATTATTGAGAAATGGCCATCTCAGGGAATTTTTAAGTGGGCCGGCTAAAAACAGCTACGGTCACAATCGTGATAATTCAGAACATTCAAAAGTAGGAGAAGATCCCCCGCACCTGATGATCAATATGATTTTCGGAGGGAACAAGATTAACGGGGTTACATTCTCGGTGGCAAAAAAGACGAAGGTGTTAGTGACCCACAACAAGAGACTCTGGTCAGTCACTGAAGACGACGTTACTTTCACGGAGGAAGACACAGATAGATTGCTGCTACCGCAGAACGATGCGTTGGTAACTTCTTTATATGTCTTAGACTTTAAAATTAAACGTGTTTTGGTGGACCCAGGAAGTTCGAACAACATCATACAATTGAGGGTATTGGAGCAAGCCAAGCTCACCGGAAGCATCATTTCGGCCACAAAGCTCCTCGCCGGGTTCAACCTAGCAATTGTGACAGCCCGAGGAGAGTTTCTGCTGCCCACAAATGCCGAAGTGGTGATGAATACGACCCTTTTGAGGTATGGACGGCGATGGGTTACAACATCATCCTGGGGAGACTATGGTTACATGAGATGAAGGTTGTGCCATCAAAATATCATCAGTTGCTGAAATTACCAACTCCCAAAAGGATTAAACAAATAAGAGGCGACCAACTGGCAGCAGGAGAAATGAATGCAATCTCGATTTGCAGTAGCAAAGGTAAGGAGCATGCGGCATAGCAACTACAGGAACCGGTGCCTGCTCCCGAGCCGAGCGAAGTTAATTAGGGGGAAGAGTCATCAGAATCCTATCAGGTATTTCCCAGACCAAAAGAAACGGATGCAACAAAGTCCACAGCGGAAGAACTTGAACAAGTCGCATTGTTCGAAAAGTTCCTAGAGAGGAAGCTCCACTTGGGGACAAGACTGCACCCCGAGCTCAGGTTTGGATTTATTGAATTTCTTAGATTTAATATTGATTGTTTTGCATCGTTGCATACCGATATGACAGGTGTCCCTCCAGAAGTGGTTGTACACAAGCTAAGCTTGGATCCCAGTATCCCTCCGGTAAGACAGAAAAACGTCCTATTGCCGAGGTTAGAAACAAATTTGTCAAAGAAGAGGTAACTCGCTTGCTTGGTGCCGGTTAAATACGAGAGGTAAAGTATCCTGATTGGCTAGCTAACGTAGTAGTAATTCCAAAGAAGAAGAATAAATTTTGCATGTGCGTAGATTATAAGGACTTAAATAAGGCGTGCCCAAAAGACTCGTTCCCATTGCCAAACTTTGATAATATGATTGATGCGAAGACCGGGCATGAGTTAATGAGTTTCCTCAATGCTTACTCCGGGTACAACCAAATCAAGATGAACCCGTAGGATCGGGAAAAAACTTCATTTATAACGAACTTCGGCTCATACTGCTACAACGTGATGCCTTTCGAGCTAAAGAACGTCGGAGCCACTTATCGACGGCTCGTGAACAAAATGTTCGAAAAACAAATAGGGAAAACCATGGATGCTTACATAGATGATATGCTTGTGAAGTCTTTGAACGCAGGTGATCATCTCAAACACTTGCAAGAAACTTTTGACGTCAACATGAAGCTTAACCCTGAGAAGCGTACGTTCGAGGTCAGCTCCGGTAAGTTCCTGGTATTTCTGGTGTCATAGAAAGGAATCGAGGTTAAACCCGATAAAATCAAAGCCATCGAAGACATCCCGGACCAGCTATCAAGCGTAAAAGAGGTTCAAAGGCTAGCAGGGAGACTGGCCGCATTGAGCAGATTCATTTCCCGATATTCAGAGAAATTCCACCATTTCTTCTCGCTACTCAAAAAGAAGAAGAACTTCGAATGGACCCCGGAATGTCAGCGAGCTTTGAAGGATCTGAAAAGGTATTTGTCAAGTCCTCTATTACTGCCAAAACTGGAGGAAAGCGAACAACTACTGATCTACTTAGCGATCTCAGAGGTAGCGGTAAGTGTTGTTCTAGTCCGTGAGGACGAAGGCAAGCAATCTCCTATTTACTACGTTAGTAAAATTTTAACGGGAGCAGAAACTCGCTACCCACATCTGGAAAAAATTTCCTTAACCCTCGTAGTCGCCGCTCAAAAGCTAAAGCCTTACTTCCAATGTCACCCGATAGCTGTAGTGACCACTTTTCCCCTATGGAATATTCGTCATAACCTGAACTCTCAAGTAGGCTGGCCAAATGGGCCGTCGAAATGAGCGAATTGACATAGAATATAAACATAGAACTGCAATTAAGTCACAGGTTTTGACCCACTTTGTGGCCTATTTTAGTCTAGGACTTTTACCTCTAGCTACCAAAGAAGTAGTAATGGTGTCGGAATCGACATTAGGAGTTTCGACCTTGTTCACGGACGGAGCATCCAATGTGAAAGGGTCCGGACTCGGCATAATTTTAACCACGCCTTCGGGAGAAACCCTAAGGCAGGCGATAAGAACTCTTCCTCTGACTAACAATGAAGTGGAGTATGAAGCTTTGATTGTAGGACTCGAATTGGCCCGGGTGCTAGACTCCCAGGTCATAGAAATCAAATGCGACTCCTAGTTGGTGGTAAATCGGGTCTAAGGGATCTTCGAAGCCAGAGAGGAACTGTTACAACCCGTAAAATCGTACGTTAGAATGCGCCGTAAGATAGTTCACATATAAGAGCCTAAGAACCAGGAAAATAGTTCAAAAGTTAAGAAAAAGAGCAAAGGTGTCGCATAGTTAGATATGCGACCGCAAAGCACAAATGCGGACCGCATATCCAACACCAAGATCGCAAACTGAGACAGATTTCGGGGCTGAAATTGTGTCAAAAATGCGGCCAGCATGCGGACCGCATAATGCAAATGCGGACCGCAAATGTGACATCTTCCATCGCAGAATGAAACAGAGTTCTGGGCTGAATCCACGTCAGAAATGCGACCAGAATGCGGTCGCATTGTTGAAAATGCGAACCGCAAATCTGACCCTTCTGCGTCGCATAGTGTGATAGATTTCTGGGTTGAGATTTGCGACCAGAATGCGAACCGCATGTCATGTTTGCGGCAGATATGCGATCGCAAACCTGAAAAACACCAGACATATGTGTCACTTATTGACAGACCTATAAAAAGGGGTCCAACCCAATTCTTTCTCATTTTTCTGAAGCTCAAACACAGAGAGAAGCCCCCCTACGACCCTTTCTCATAATCCCACACCAACTCAACCAATTTCTTCCCCTTTCAAGCTCTAAATTGAAGAAGGAACCAAGAAATTGAAGAACTAAGGAGAAACCCTAGCAGAGTTTCCTCCTTCTGCGAACCAAATTTGAGGGCAAGACTTAGAATTTGAGGAATCGAAGAAGAAGGCTAGATAATTCACATGCAAGGTAAGTTATTACTCCCTTTCATGCAATTTTCCCTTGGGCATTCATGATAGGTTGTTGCATGCTTGTAAGGACTCATGGGAGGGTGATTGGGAACCATGAATTCAAGATAGTTACTACTGAGTGGAATGGGTTATGGTTATTTTGGGTCACAGATGAGTTGCATGTGTAATAACTATGTTTGAATAGATTTAGAGGAGTAAGGGTGTGGGGAGGCACCATACAAAACTAGGGGATTGTGATGGATGATAGCTACAACGTTTAATGAGTAACGGCGGAATTGTTCTTTAATTGTAGATTAAGGAATTGTAGCAATTGCGTAGCTTGAGAACTGGTGAAGTATATACCAGGTATGTAAGACTATACCGTTCTTTCTTTTGCACGACTCCGATTGAATACAATGCACTGAACGAGCCCCAAAAGAATACTCTATTCTTAAAAGCTAGGGATGCTTATGTTGTTCCCCCCTCTATGGTTGGACTGATGTGTTGTTATTTTCCTTGACCTTACGTCTTCATAATAGAATGAGTCATATGAGCATAGCATGCGTTATCTATTTTACTACACCGCGCCGCGCTATAGTCGGCAGCGCGATGGCACCTATTGTGCATATATATATGTAAACATCGAGCCGTTACAATCGGCCGGGCGATGGCACTTAATGTGCAACCACTGATCAATTGGGTATGATGATGATGATGATGATGAGGCCCACAGAGGCGTATATATGTATATGATGATTTTCAAAAGAATGTGTATATATATATATAAAAGCATATGCACGTCAGGCATGACATGGTTAGTCGCCCGCAGAGGCATTCAGATGATACCTGTTGTATGTTCCTTGTCCTGATGCTTATATTATTGCTCATATATTATGTTTCCTGTCTTACATACTCAGTACATTATCCGTACTGACGTCCTTTATTTATGGACGCTGCATGTCGTGCTGCAGGTCCTGATAAACTGATTGACGGAGCTCCCCCACCACGGTAGGCTATCCAGTTCAGCAGATATTAGCAAGATTCATCTTCCGGACTTGCTACAACCTTGGTATGCATCTTGTATAGGCATTTTGGGTATGTTGGGGCCCTGTTCCGACATAGGTTGCATATGTATGTTCTTGTAGAGGCTCATAGACAAATGTCAGTGTATGTATAGACAAGTGTTAGGTTGACTCATGTACAGTTGTATTGCCTCGTCGGCAAACGTATTATGTTGTATAGTTTTACATTGTAGCCTTGTTGGCACATTATGTATATAAGTATGTTTATGCCATGGTATGATGTTTCAGTCCATTATGTTGTTGTTCGAAATTGCATGGGTAAGACAAGCCTTATGGATAATAAAGAAAGTAAGATAGCAGATATGAGGGGTACGCCGGCACTCTGAGAACAGGGTCCGGTGCCGTGTCGCTACCCTCCGGTTGGGTCGTGACAGAATTGGTATCAGAGCGGGTCGTGTCCTAGGGATTGTCTATGAGACGTGTCTAGTAGAGTCTTGATTATGGGTGTGTAGCGCACCACATTTCATAATCAGAAGGCTACTTGACATTTAGGAATGTTACCTTCTTTCTAAATCTAGATCGTGCATAGAGCTGAGTTGTAAGCATTCATTTCTAACATTCATCTTGTTTACCTACACTGATGCCTTCGGCTAGGAAGCAAGCAAATAGTAAACGGCTCGATACAAATGCCGGAAAGGGTACCAGTCAGGTGCCCCAAGATAGAGGAGGCCAAAGTGAGCCTCAAAGTGAGATGCCATCTCGGACCTCATCTACTCCTCCTTCCCCAGAGGATATTAGGAACCGCCCAGCATCTCCAGTCCCTTCTTCTGGTGCTACAGACCGGGATTTGAGGACTGCAGTACAGTTACTGACTAGCTTAGTAGCTTCCCAAGCTCAGAGGCAAAACACCGATGCTACAGATGGACCGGTTAGTACGAGAGTTCGAGATTTTGTTAATCTTGATCCTCCAGTATTTACCGGGTCTGATCCTAAGGAGGACCCGTAGGCTTTTATTGACCAAATACACCGCACACTGCAGGTTATGCATGTCAGCGATACAGAGGCAGTAGAACTAGCTTCTTATCGGTTACGGGACTTGGCAGTCTTCTGGTATGATAGTTGGGAGAGATCCAGAGGTCCAAATGCTCCTCCACCGGTGTGGAACAAATTTTCTGAGGCGTTTCTTCGCCACTATTTACCGGTTGAGGTACGGTGAGCCAAAGCTGACAAATTCTTGAACCTCAAGCAAGGTAATATGAGTGTACGAGAGTGTAACATGCAGTTTGACTCTTTGGCAAGGTACGCTCCCCATATGGTAGCTGAGATGGGTGATAGGGTCCATCTGTTCGTGAACGGATTGGGACCCCATTTGATAAATGAGTGTACAACAGCGTCCTTGATAGAGGGCATGGATATCTCTCGTATCCAGGCTTATGCCCAAACACTAGAGGATCGTAAGCGTCAACAAAGAGCGGATAGGGAGCAGGATAGGGGCCAACACAAGAGATCGAGGTTTGCAGGATACTCTGGTGACTTCAAAGATAGTATCAAGCCCCAACCTTCGAGGGGTTGGGCGCCATCTGGAACTAGTGCCCCTCCACAGTTTCAGAGGCCTCGATATGACCGATCTATCTATTTGGGTATAGGTCAGGGTTCGCGGGCATCAGGCTCGCCACATCACAAGGATAATAGTTAGACGAGGTCCTCAATGCCTCATTGTGATCAGTGTGGCAAGGGCCACGACCGTGCCGTCAAGGTTCTGATGCATGTTACTTTTGCGGGCAGCCTGGCCATATGATACGGGATTGTCCTAGTAGGAGAGATGGTGGTATGGCTCAGCCAACCGGATCTGTATCTAGTTCTTCCTTGTCAGTTCGACCTCCAACACGGGGTCCCCAGCAGCCAGTAGGTCGTGGTAGAGGCAGCGGTACAGTACCGAGCTCAAGTGGTGTTCAAAATTGCTTATATGCTCTAGCAGATCGACAGGATCTTGAGTCGTCTCCAGATGTCATTACAGGTATATTATCGGTGCTTTCTCATGATGTATATGCCTTGATTGATCCCGGATCCACATTGTCTTATGTTACACCCCTTGTGGCTGATAAGTTTGATGTCGAGCCTGAATTAATAAGTAAACCGTTTGCGGTATCCACTCCAATAGGAGATCCCGTGGTTGTCAAGCGAGTATATAGAGGTTGCACTGTGACGATTTGTAGTCGTCAAACCTCGGCAGATTTGTTTGAATTAGAAATGGTTGATTTTGATGTAATAATGGGAATGGATTGGTTGGCATCATGCTATGCAAGTGTTGATTGTCATACGAAGATGGTTAGATTTCAATTTCCTGGTGAACCCATCCTTGAGTGGAAGGGAAACGTTGCCACGCCAAAGGGTAGGTTTATTTCCTACCTTAAGGCAAGAAAGATGATCTCCAAGGGTTATATCTACCATCTTATTCGCGTTATGGACGTAGAGGCGGAGTCGCCTATTCTACAATTAATTCCTGTAGTCAATGAATTTCTGGATGTCTTTCCAGATGAACTCCCAGGTCTTCCTCCTGAAAGGGAGATTGAGTTTGGCATCGATGTGTTGCCTGATACTCACCCAATTTCTATCCCTCCATATAGAATGGCCCCAGCGGAATTGCGAAAGTTGAAAGTATAGTTGAAGGACTTGCTAGATAAAGGCTTCATTAGGACTAGCACTTCACTTTGGGGTGCGCCAGTCTTGTTCGTACGAAAGAAAGACGGATCGTTACGGATGTGTATCGATTATCGTCAGTTGAATAAGGTCACCATAAAGAACAAATATCCACTTCCAAGAATTGATGACCTGTTTGACCAACTCCAGGGAGCCAAATATTTCTCAAAAATTTACCTACGTTCAGGATATTTTCAGTTGAGAGTCAAGGAGAAAGATATTCCAAAAACAGCCTTCCGAACGAGATATGGGCATTTTGAATTCCTAGTAATGTCGTTTGGGCTAACAAATGCCCCGGCTGCTTTTATGGATCTCATGAACACTGTATTCAGGCCTTATCTTGATGTGTTCGTGGTGGTATTCATCGATGATATTTTAGTGTATTCCCGTTCAGAGGCAGAACATATGGGTCACTTGCGGATAGTATTGCAAACCCTTCGGGATCACCAGTTATATGCAAAGCTCTCCAAATGTGAATTTTGGCTGAACTCAGTAGCATTCTTAGGCCACGTGATATCTGATGAGGGTATTAGAGTCGATACTCAAAAGATCGACGCAGTCAAGAATTGGCCAAGGCCTACTACGCCATCCGAAGTCCGTAGCTTCTTGGGGTTAGCAGGATACTACAAGCGGTTTGTAGAAGGATTTTCTTCTATATCAGCACCATTAACTAAGCTGACCCAGAAAGCTACCAAATTCCAATGGTCGGATGTTTGTGAGCGGAGCTTTCAGGAACTGAAAGATCGATTAACATCCGCTCTAGTTCTTACTCTTCCCGAAGGAACTGAAGGTTATGTGGTGTATTGTGATGCCTCTGGCATAGGTTTGGGATGTGTATTGATGCAGCATGGAAGGGTGATTGCTTATGCTTCGAGATGATTGAAGAAGCATGAAAAGAAATATCCGACCCATGATTTAGAATTGGCTGCAGTAATATATGCTTTGAAGACAAGGCGACACTATCTATATGGTGTCCAGGTCGACATCTACATAGACCATAAAAGTTTGCAATACATCTTCGGTCAGAAAGAGTTAAATTTGAGACAACGACGTTGGCTCAAATTGCTGAAGGACTACGACGTTGAAATATTGTATCATCCGGGCAAGGCCAATGTTGTGGCATATGCCCTCAGTCGTAAGTCGATGGGAAGTTTAGTGCACATTGAAGCAGGTAAACGGAGTTTAACTGAAGAGCTTTATCAACTAGCCAACATGAGGATCAAGTTGTTAGACTCCGAGAACGGAGGTGTTGTTGTACATAATACATCCGAATCATCTCTCGTAGCCGAGGTGCAAACACGGCAATACGAAGATCCCACCTTGTTGCGATTGAAAGAGAGCATTCAGCAAGGTAAGATTTCATAAAAAAAGAGATTGCAAGGGATGGAACACTGAGGTGACAAGGCCGATTATGTGTGCCTAATATAGCAGGATTGCGAGAAAAGATTATGAGGGAAATTCATCAATCTCGATATTCCATCCATCCTGGCTCGACAAAGATGTATCATGATATCAAGGAGCAGTACCGGTGGGATGGTATGAAAAGGTCTATTGCAGAATTTGTAGCCCAGTGCCCCAATTGCCAACAGGTAAAAAAAAAGAACATCAGAAACCTGGTGGACTACTCCAGAATATGGAAATTCCAACCTGGAAATGGGAGGTGATTAACATGGACTTCATTGTTGGATTACCTCGCTCCAGTCGTAAGTTCGACTCCATCTGGGTGATAGTGGATCGACTTACCAAATGTGCTCATTTTCTACCGGTTAAGACAACCTACACAGCTGAAGATTATGCAAAGCTGTACATCAAGGAAATTGTTCGACTTCATGGGGTACCAATGTCTATTATATCAGACAGAGGAGCGCAATTCACAGCCAACTTTTGGATGTCTTTTCAGAAAGGTCTGGGTACACAAGTGAATCTCAGCACTTCTTCTCATCCGCAAACTGACGGACAGGCTGAACGTACCATTCAGACACTGGAAGATATTCTGCGAGCATGTATTTTAGATTTCAAAGGTAGTTGGGATGACTATATTCCACTTATAGAGTTTGCTTACAATAACAGCTACCATTCCGGTATTAAGATGGCCCCATATGAGGCACTATATGGGAGAAGATGTAGATCACCAGTTGGGTGGTTTGAAATTGGTGAAACTGAATTATATGGGCCAGATCTGATTCACCAAGCTATTGAGAAAGTGAAGGTGATACAGGAATGATTAAAGGCGGCACAGAGCAGGCAAAAGTCCTACTCTGACATCCGACGTCGTGATCTAGAGTTTGAAGTTGATGATTGGGTATTCCTGAGAGTCTCTCCAATGAAGGGTGTCTTGCGCTTCGGAAAGAAAGGTAAACTGAGCCCGAGGTACATCGGTTCGTACAAAATCCTTCGACGAATTGGACATGTTGCCTATGAGTTAGAACTACCATCCGAAATGGAATTTGTCCATCCGGTATTCCACATGTCCATGTTGAGGAAATGTATCGGAGATCTTTCTCGGGTCGTCCCCATCCAAGACATACAGATCACACAGGATCTAACATACGAAGAGGTACCAGTGGCTGTATTAGACCGACAAATCCGCAAGCTAAGGACAAAGGATGTAGCTTCTGATAAGGTGTTATGGAGGAACAGGAACGTGGAAGAAATGACATGGGAAGCAGAAGAAGAGATGAAAGCTAAATATCCATACCTGTTCCACAAAGTAAATAATGATGATGCCGAAGAAACGTAGAAGGCATTGAAAGGAGAAGCATCCGTGTGAGGTAAATCGGAACTTGAGATACTCTTCATTATTACCTTTCATTTAATGCTGGGATACACTGGTTCCCGTAGATCCCTACATTCGGGGACGAATGTTCCTAAGGGGGGGAGAGTGTTACAACCCGTAAAATCGTACGTTAAAATACGCCATAAGATAGTTCACATATAAGAGCCTAAGAACCCGAAAAATAGTTCAAAAGTTAAGAATAAGAGCAAAGGTGTCGCATAAATGGATATGCGACCGCAAAGCACAAATGTAGACCGCATATCCAACACCAAGATCGCAAACTGAGACAGATTTCGGGGCTAAAATTGTGTCAAAAATGCGACCAGCATACGGACCGCATAATGCAAATGCGGACCGCAAATTTGACATCTTCCATCACAGAATGGAACAGAGTTCTGGGCTGAATCCGCGTCAGAAATGTGATCAGAATGCGGTCGCATTGTTGAAAATGCGAACCGCAAATCTGACCCTTCTGCGTCGCATAGTGTGACAGATTTCTGGGTTGAGATTTGCGACCAGAATGCGAACCGCATGTCATTTTTGCGGCAGATATGCGATCGCAAACCTGAAAAACACCATACACGTGTGTCACTTATTGACAGACTTATAAAAAGGGGTCCAACCCAATTCTTTCTCATTTTTCTGAAGCTCAAAGACAGAGAGAAGACCCCCTACGACCCTTTCTCATAATCCCACACCAACTCAACCAATTTCTTCCCCTTCCAAGCTCTAAATTGAAGAAGGAACCAAGAAATTGAAGAACTAAGAAGAAACCCTAGCAGAGTTTCCTCCTTCTGCGAACCCAATTTGCGGGCAAGACTTAGAATTTGAGGAATCGAAGAAGAAGGCTAGATAATTCACATGCAAGGTAAGTTATTACTCCCTTTCATGCAATTTTCTCTTGGGCATTCATGATAGGTTGTTGCATGCCTGTAAGGACTCATGGGAGGGTGATTGGGAACCATGAATTCAAGATAGTTACTACTGAGTGGAATGTGTTATGGTTATTTTGGGTCACAGATGAGTTGCATGTGTTATAACTATGTTTGAATAGATTTAGAGGAGTAAGGGTGTAGGGAGGCACCATACAAAACTAGGGGATTGTGATGGATGATAGCTACAACATTTAATGAGTAACGGCGGAATTGTTCTTTAATTGTAGATTAAGGAATTGTAGCAATTGCGTAGCTTGAGAACTGGTGCAGTATATACCAGGTATGTAAGACTATACCGTTATTTCTTTTGCACGACTCGATTGAATACAATGCAATGAACGAGCCCCAAAAGAATACTCTATTCTTAGAAGCTAGGGATGCTTATGTTGTTCCCCCCTCTATGGGAGGACTGATGTGTTGTTATTTTCCTTGACCTTACGTCTTTATAATAGAATGAGTCATATGAGCATAGCATGCATTATCTATTTTACTACACCGCGCCGCGCTATAGTCGGCCGGGCGATGGCACCTATTGTGCATATATATATGTAAACACCGAGCCGCATTACAATCGGCCGGGTGATGGCACTTAATGTGCAACCACTGATCAGTTGGGTATGATGATGACGATGAGGCCCACAGAGGCGTATATATGTATATGATGATTTTCAAAAGAATGTATATATATATATATATATATATATATATATATGTGCATATGCACGTCAGGCATGACATGGTTAGTCGCCCCCAGAGACATTCAGATGATACCTGTTATATGTTCCTTGTCCTGATGCTTATATTATTGCTCATATATTATGTTTCCTGTCTTACATACTCAGTACATTATCCGTATTGACGTCCTTTATTTGGGGACGCTGCATGTCGTGCTCCAGGTCCTGATAGACTGATTGATGGAGCTCCCCCACCGCGGTAGGCTATCCAGTTCAGCAGATATTAGCAAGATTCATCTTCCGGACTTGCTACAACCTTGGTATGCATCTTGTATAGGCATTTTGGGTATGTCGGGGCCCTTTTCCGACATAGGTTGCATAATGTATGTTCTTGTAGAGGCTCATAGACAAATGCCAGTGTATGTATAGACAAGTGTTGGGTTGACTCATGTACAGTTGTATTGCCTCGTTGGCAAACGTATTATGTTGTATAGTTTTGCATTGTAGCCTTGTTGGCACATTATGTATATAAGTATGTTTATGCCATGGTATGATGTTTCAGTCCATTATGTTGTTGTTCGAAATTGCATGCGTAAGACAAGCCTTATGGATAATAAAGAAAGTAAGATAGCAGATATGAGGGGTACGCCGGCACTCTGAGAGCAGGGTCCGGTGCCGTGTCGCGACCCTTCGGTTGGGTCGTGACAGGAACACATGCAACAATACATAATGAAGGTTCAGGCTCTGCTCGCTCGGTTCCGGGAGTGGTCAATTACGCATATCCTGACGGAAGAGAATGCAGAAGCAGATGCACTAGCTAACCTTGGCTCGTCTAAATAATGAAAGGATCGGACTCTGATACGGTCGTACAGCTTATGCACTCGGTACTAGACGCAGAAAGTTATTATGAGGTAAACATGACTAATTTGGTCTGGGATTGGGGAAACGAGATTATTGACTATCTCGAACATGGTAAATTTCCTGAAGATCCTAAGGCATCTCGGGCACCGCGCACTAAAGCAGCTCGATACAACTTCAAGGGGGGTCAATGTATAGAAGATCTTTCCAAGGCCCAGTGGCCCGATGTTTGGGAGCCTCCGAAGCTAATTATGTTTTGCGAGAAGTCCACAAAGGGATCTGCGGAAATCACTCAGGCGCAGATTCCTTAGTGTTAAAATTAATTAGGTCAGGATATTATTGGCCCTGGATGGAACAAGATGCCAAAGCTTATGTCCAAAAAAGTGATAAATGTCAACGCCACGCACTGTTGTCACCATAACTGTTAATGAAGTGGGGAATGGATATCGTCGGACCACTGCTACCAGCCCCTGGTAAGGTAAGATTTCTTTTGATATTAATTGACTATTTTTATAAGTGGGTTGAAGCAGATCCTTATCATGAGATTGGCGAACGTGAAGTGGTAGATTTCTTGTGGGAGAACATAATTCGTAGATTTGGGATACCAAAAGAGATAGCCTGTGACAACCGGCCATAATTTACAGGCACTAAGGTCACAAAGTTCCTCGAGGACTTGAAAATCAAGAAGATCACATCATCACCCTATTATCCGAGTGCAAACAGCAAAGCAGAATTAACGAACAAGGTGATTATACAAAATCTCAAAAAGATATTGGAAGCAGCTAAAGGTAAATGGCCCGAAGATTTGCTAGGTGTACTATGGGCGTATCGTACAACAGCCAAATCAAGCATGGGGGAGACTCCTTTCTCTCTTGTTATGGGGCAGAAGCCCTGATTCTGGTGGAAGTAGGGAAACCTATCCTGAGGTATTTTCGGGCAAACAAAGAAGCAAATAATGAAGCAATGTTAGTCAATTTTGGAGTTGCTCGATTAACGCAGGGACTTGGTGCATATAAGGATGGCAGCCCAAAAATAAAGAACAGAGAGATATTACAATCGAAGAGTCAACCTCCGTTATTTCAAAGTAAGAGACGTGGTTTTAAGGAAAGTAACTTAGAACACCCGGGAACTTAATACGGAGAAGGTCCAACATGGGAAGGCCCTTACCAGGTTTCAGCTGTCACTGAGAAAGGTTCATACGAGTTAGAGAATCAAGATGGAGAAAAGTTGCCAAGCAACTGGAACATGGCACACCTCAAGAGATACTATTGCTGATGGATATCACCTGTACTGAAAGTATGTGATGCACTCTTTTTTCATTCGTCCAGTTTTTGTCCCAATTGGATTTTTTCTGGCAAGGTTTTTAATGAGGCAGCAACGAAAAGCATACTATGAAGCAGTTAGATAGTCTTTAATTCGATAGCAAAGTTCCTACTGGGAAGTTAAGTTTGCTGTCGAACAGAGATTACGCGACCGTTCACAAGTGCTAGCCAC
Organism: Nicotiana obtusifolia; assembly: GCA_002018475.1. Taxonomy (NCBI): domain Eukaryota; kingdom Viridiplantae; phylum Streptophyta; class Magnoliopsida; order Solanales; family Solanaceae; genus Nicotiana; species Nicotiana obtusifolia. The sequence continues at coordinate 256,440 of MCJB01023179.1, read as the reverse complement.
TAGGGGATTGTTAGATAATCTTTGACTCGATAGCATAAATTCCTAAGGGGAAGTGAAGTTTGTTATTGAACTGAAGATTATCTAGCAATTCACTAGTGGAATCCTCGAAGGTGTAAATCTTCCAATGTTCAAATTTGCATTCTTCGCATTCGAACACTGGGGGGGAGGAATGATATGAGGATACAACAACAATGACTGCCACTTCGACCGGAATACGAAATGCAGAAACATAGTTGTATCATCAGGATCAAGGACTGCGTGGCTAGCCCCGTAGAAACACGTTGTACAAGTTAGCTACAAGAAATGGCAATTTCTTTTTAGCACAACGAATGCTTGTGTACTTTTGAAAATGGAAGGAATAAGTAAAGTCCTTTTGTTTCTATCTTGTTTCTTGTCTGAACGATGAATTGATTTATCATTTGAAAGTTAACCAAGTACTTCAAATGCTAGTGCTGTAATGAACAGGAGACGTCCTCTTCAAGATCACCATAAACATAAGAGGGCCCTCTATTATAAAAGCCCTCACGTTAAAGGGTTGATTTCGGAAGAACTTATGCCCAAAATCCAAATACCTTCGGGGGAAAATACACCCGAAACCGTGCATAATTAGACGCAAACAGTAAAACTTGCGTAAGTGCTTAAATGAAAAAAGACGCAAAGAGCAAACTTGCGAAAATACTTAAACAAAAAGACGCAAAGAGAAAACTTGCGCAAATACTTAAACAATAGGATGCAAAAAGAAAAACTTATTCGACACTTGAACGGAAAAGTGTTTCTGTTCACAATAAGTGTGCCGAACAGCACAAGTACAAAGATAGGAAAAAGAAAAGAAAACAAAAACTAAGCTACTGCATCTCCAGAACCCGGAGGAAAAAAAGCATCTGCGCCCCCAGGGGAAATAGGAGAATTTGCCCCGGCTCAACATCTTGGCCCTCATCATTTTGGCCTTCAACTTCTTCATCCTCTGGTTCTTCTTCTGTTCCCGAGAACTCACAACCGAAACCAGAAGAGACGATAGCATCTGATGGGTCGGAAGACCCCTCTTGGAAGCTAACTCCAGCTCACGATCCTTAGCGATTTCGGCATCAAAGTCAATAACACCCGCTTTGGCCTTTTGTAAGGTTTTTCTCCTCATGATGTACATAGCATATATTTTTTCAACAATGAGGGAAGCCGCTCGGCGCTGAAGTTCTTCTTTAAGCTGGCCAACCTCAGCAGAAAGGTCTTCTCGCGCAGATCTAATGGACCGGAGGCTGACATCAAGGTCACGGACAGTAGAGCTGAAAATTCTATTATGCTCAATGGTCCTCTTATGCTTCTCCTCCAATTAGGAATACTTCGTCTCGACAGTAGTAACTTCATCAACCTTGGAGTTTAAGGCCGCCTTTTCACCGGAGGCAGCCTCACGATCGGATTCAGCAAGAACAATATTATGGACTTCAACCCATTTGGCCCTGGCTTCTTCAAATTGAGCCCTCAACGAGGCGACCTCTTGGCTAAGGGTCACTACTTCTTGCTTGCTTTGCTACAACCAAGCCTCCAACTTAGCAGCCTCAACAACTCGTGCTTCCAGTTCCGAAGTGAGCAGTAGTTCGATTTTGCTCGACCAAAAGTTGATCCTGCTTAGAGGTAAGTTTCTCTTTATCACGAATCAGTCTTTGGAGGCCCTCGGAAGCAAGAAAGTTGGCCTGCAAAATGAAAATGCAAATTCAAAATCCTGTTGTATCAAAGATAGAAGAAATAACGGAGGAAACAAAGAATATACTGCTGCTGCGTTGTGCATGGCATTATTTAACAAACACTCTCCCGAGAGAGCTTGTATCTTTTCCATATCTTTTTCTGAAGCTAAAGGCTTCAGGTAGTTTGCAAGTTCCACCGGCCGGGACAACAGATGGCATCCGGTAGAAACCAAGAGAATAACGTTCCTCCTCTTGTGAGGATCTTCTGAGGGGGCAGCATAACTTTGCCCCAAGTTCCCTTGAATTGGGACTGGGGAAGATGGACTTCATCCTCTCGAGCAACTGCGGCCTGTGGAGATGATGTAGCAGTTGTTGGTGGCAGAGACGAAGTTAGTGAAGAAAGAGATGAAGCCGATGGCATTGAAAGATGAGAAGTGGATACGGCAAGCGTAATGCTGGTTATTGGTTGCTCATCAACCAAAGACGGCAGGGACCTGATACTCAACCTCACGGTACCGAGCAAGGCAGTTGGGACTCAAAAACGTGATTTGGCATTTTGCACCACATCAAACTCCCTTAGAGTGCTGAGGCATCATCCTCGGTTGGCGTAACTAACATAATAGATTGATCATTCTATTAAGCTGAGGAAGGTCATCATCTTCTATATAGAGAAGCCCCTCCTCGTTGGCTTCTCCATCATCGTTGATCACTACGGTGACAATGGTCGGCTCAGGTGCGTGGCTCATCTCCACAACTTTCGGAGACGACTCGGGTACGACACCCTTTGGCTTTTTTAATTTTTCCTCCCGGTTGCGGAGGAATGTCTTCTTTTTAGTTGCTTGTTCTCCGCCCAAGGACTCCAAGAAGAAGCAATAGCACCAGAAGCAGGCCTAAACACTCATGCAGCAGCCTCGCCGCATCAGTAGGTTCAGCCAAATAGTCCTTCTCGGGGACGACAACTGAGCCCTGGGGTAGACCTGAATTCAACAGGAGAGAAAATTAATCAACTTCCTTATACGAAAAGTAAAAACAAGATAAGTTCGATTTACCATGATTTGGCCTTCCATCCATATTTGAGGGCCGGTTCCTTCCATGTACGGGTCTCGGATGTAGTAACATCTAAAATTTTTTGGACCCATTGGTCCAAGCCTTCAACCCGCAGTGGAACCCACTAAGTTGCTGAAGCAAATAAAAGAATAAAAATCAATAACAGCATGGGATGATCTTTAGCTAGAAGAAGAAACAAGCGATGAACTTACGTGTACGGTTCCACAATTTTGGAAGATGAAGCCGTGGCTGGAATGATGTCCCTGGTGGCAGCTGCAATGAACCGTTCCATCTATCCATGGTCATTGTCATCATCCATGCTGGCTAGTAGGGTATGGTGGCCACATTTGCTGAAATTTATCATTCCCCCACGAAAAATCTTGGGGGAATAAAGATTCATTAATCGAGCTAGGGTTAGCTCCTCTCCTGTCTCCTGGCACAGGCACCAAAGACAAGCAGTTGTCCTCCACACAGAAGGACTTACTTGCACGAGACATACCTGGTAACAGATGCAAAACTCCACAATAATGGAGTCAAGCTCACCATTCAAAGAGAATGGTCCCAAAGTAAAAGGATACGTATAAAAATACGTAAAGCCCTTCTTGGGTAAGGTTATCCTCTCCACCAGATCAAGAGCAATAATATCTAAATCTTGGCAATTGGGAATGCTGGAAGAACGGATGGAAGAAGGATACACACTGACAGCCCACGTGCGAGGATTAGCGGTGGGAAATTTCTCTTCAAAATCTTTAGTTGTGACAAGACTCTTTGGGATGATGGTGCTCACCGTAGGAGGAGGAGCATCATCAGCCTTACCTTTGTTCTTTGAAGAACTAGGGTTTATTGAAGAAGCCATTTTTATCAGAAAAGAAGGAAAGTTTTTCTCTCAAGAAGAAGGTTAAATAAAGGTTTAAGACAAAGTACGAGTTAAGTAAAGAGAGTTTGATAAAGTTTGAAGAATTATAAAGCGTAAATGAAGAAGTTTTGATGCGTGTAAGTAAAGGAATAAGCGACTAATATTGTGGCCATAATTACCTCGAAAACCGGCAAAACTGATGTTGAATCGTAGGATGACGCGTGTTTGGGGCATTAAATACGGAGAGATGTGCGTCTAATCAACCGTCAGAAACTTTTCAGAAGGTGTCAGAGAATTTTCCGCCAAGAAAGGTATCTCTACCAACTTCCCGGTGACACAAAGTTATGCCACCGGAAAGCAGGGAGACTATCTGTATGGGATAAAATATGTTCATATTTTATGATCGCGTGAGAAAGAGACACGTGGAGTCATAAAGGCAAAATAAATGTTTGTCATCCGGTATCATTCAATGAAGAATATTCTATAACATTAAGTGCGTGATCTGTTACAGAGAATATGACATTTACTGCCCACCATTATACACTCTTCAATGGTCCTTATAATTGTCATTAGAGAGGGGCTTGATTCTAGGACCTTGTTTCCCAGGTACAAACCATAAATAGTGATATCTATCATCCTTGTAAGGACAAGAATTTTCTGACAAGCATACACCGTATTCTATTAAAAAGCTCAATAACATCTTATTTTCTTGCGTACTTATATTGTTCTTACTGCCCCCGGAAGCTCTGCACCCTGGACTAAGATATCTGCTGTTTTATTTCAATTTCAAAGCTAAGTCTTATATTTTTGTTTAATTCATCTATTTTTGGATCAAATCGATTTGCTTGATTATAAACCACGTGTAAATTCAATTATATCATTTTACGGGTAAACAATAACAATAACAACAATAATAATAATAATAATAATAATAATAATAATAATAATAATAATACAACAATAACATACCCAGTATAATCCCACAGGTGGGGTCTGGGGAGGGTAGTGTATACACAGACCTTACCCCTACTTGAAAATGTAGAGAGATTGTTTCCAATACAAATACTAATAATAATAATAATAATAATAATAATAATAATAATAATAATAATAATAATAATAATAATAACAATAACTATAACAATATTAAGAATAAGAACGGCAACAACAACAAATTATGTTTAAGAATTTGTGTGTTATCTTATAGGGGTAGAATATGGACTAAGAATATAATTGTTAATGATATATGAATTAAAAAATGTGGCAAGAAACCCTTCTACAATTTATATCTTCTTTCTCTTCTAAATTAAAATTTTATTTTATTTTAAAAACTAAGTACATTAATTTATACTGATAATCTATAACAAAATAGACATCCAATAAGAACACTAAATTTTTTGTATTATTAACCATTGAATTATAAATTATTGCATTACTAATACATGCTTTACTCCCTGTATTAAAATCATCGCATACAATCCATAGATTATTAATAAATTGCATAACTTTATTTGTGATTAGAGGTATTAGCAAAATAATGTCAATGTAAATTTATTATAAGCTAATACAATTTGAGTGGATTATAAAAAAGAATCCCACCATAATGTAGCACTTGGCTGATCGTATAAAAAATAATACATACATAACTCGATACAATGTTTGACTAGCAGTATTAAATAATACTCATATTAAATTATGTGAGAATTTATATATTATTTTATCCATAAAAATATAAAATAAGTATGCATGTAATTTATTACAATATTTCAAAATAAGTATCCTTGAAGTAGTCTTAAAGTACGAATAAGTAACCGCTATATAACAATTTCTTTTATTAATTATGAATAATTATATTAATATTATAAATCTCGATATAATTTTTTTTTTGTTATATTTTTCTCATCGTCTATTTTGTTGTTAAAGTGCTTATGGTATCAGTTCATATTTAATTACTCGAAGCTCGTGTAGAGATAATTAATTTTATATTTATAATCCCTGGATAATTAATATGACAACCAAACAACCTCTAAATCCATTCAATTCCAAACAAGATGAAGTAGAAGTGACTGTTTATTTGGCTTTTTTGTTTGTAGTTAAAAAAAAAAGATGTACTACCATTTTTTCAAAAGCCAGCATTTTCGCCAAGATAACAACAAAAAAGAACAAAAAAAGAAAATAGAAAAAAAGGCCAGGAAAAGAAGATATTTCCCTTCTCCAATGTGCAACTTGGACTTGGCGTCTTGGCCATTCTATCAAGCAAAATTCCAGTACAACTTTCAGAGGATAAAAAGGAAGCTACTAGCTGGCTTCAAATTGTCCGCTCCAAAAAAAGAATTGTATTCCAAAGTATAGCATTAGCATATGAATTCCATATCATATATACGAACTGAAATGTTACCATTGTGTTTTTCCAATCACTCTCAGTTTCTCTCCCCTTTAACCTCACCGCCGCGTCGCTGCCGGTCGCACCCCAGATTCACTACAACACTCTCTGTCCTCAAAACCTCTAGACCCGGTAATTGCAGTACTTTAAATTTACTCTGTGTTGAAAGCATTGTAATTTTATAACTACCCATTTGAATAATTTCCGTTTTTTAATCTTTTTTTGCCTCAGTGAGTGAAGTTGCAGTGGATGACGTTTTTCAAGATTTCTTAAGGGAAAGAGAGTTAAATGGGGATATTATATCCAGAATTTCTGATAGAATTTGGCTTAGAAATGTGGTAAATTTTGATTCTTTAGAAGCTGGAAATGGTGCAACTGAGGCTACACAGTCACAGGAGGTATTTTCCTGACGACCCTGTTTTTTTTTTTTTAAGTTCGGTGTAAAAAATATTTAACACAATCAACTCACTTCGAAAGATAATTGCAGTTAACTCTATTTAATGGTGTTGATCGGTGATCTAGACTAAATGCTAAGCAACTTGTTATTACAGGTTGAATTGTATTGATGGTGTAAAAAATTCATTACATTGTCAGTGTCTATAAGTTAATATTTCCTTTTTGTTTTATGGGTTTTTGGTGTTTGTTTGCTTCATATTCGAATATTGAACCAAGAAAATGCAAATGCAGGTATCAGGAGAAGATAATGAAGGTGGGTTTTTGAAATTGAAAACTACCAAAGAGTGGCTTTCAGGTGATGCCACGGCACCAGTTAATAAAAAGAGGACCCTTAAGGTGTTCATTTACAAGTTTTTCTTTTCTTCTTAATGGAGCTTTGGGTATTCTTAATTATGAGCAAGGGAATGAGTAGTCATATTTTTGCTATTGGTGCTTCTATTGATATACACAGGAAATACAAGATGATAGGGAAAAAAGGAAAAGGCTAAACTTTCTCAGATATGAAGCTGTATGTATCCCTCAGTCAAGCCTCTCACTACATTCATGCTCTTTATATTTATGATAAATGTTTATATTTGGCAACACTGGAATACCAGTGTAGTCGGTTTAGATAGTAGAGACTCTACTTTTAGTCTCTCTTGCGGGTTATCATCATTATTGTGGTTCATTTTGTCTTATTTACTTGTGGCGAAAGGGTGTCCATAGGAAAACCGGCTTCTTGTATATTGTTATCACTCTGTAATTGTTCTTCTGTATTCATATTATCTCCTAGTTCCAATATTTTTTTACGGTTAGTGGAGAAAAGGAGATATTAGCATAGATATTTTATTGACAAAAAGATAGAATCTGAAAGGACTTCATCAGGTGTCTCCTAATATTTTCTTGTCATAAGGCATGAAAGATGGTAGTTCTTAACTAGAAGGCACCTTAGGCTATATCCGGATAACATTTCACCTGCTCCTAAGAGTATGTGAAAGTGACAAGGAAAGGATTTCAAATGTTAGTACTCTCACTATGAAAGCATGGTTCAGTGAAATTGTATCCCAATTAAAAGATTGTTGAAGTTCGCAGCAAAGATATCTGCAAATGAGCTATGTTATCTTCCAAATCTACAAGGTCTAAAGCATTTTCTGTTTCTCTTGCAGCTTAAGAAGGAGCTACTTTACTTAACAGTGGGCATTGGGACTGCTTGCAGTGGATATTGTTTGGTAGCTTTATCGGTCCAGGTATTTGGTAGAAGAGGTTCTGAGGTCGAGACATTCTATAATAGAAGGCATATAGTTTAACCTTAGAAGCATTAGTGGTTGTGTTACTTATCAAAAAAAGAAGCATTAAAGGCCACGCTTAGTTATGCTATATTTACCTAAATCTTCACTTGAGCTAGGGGAGCAGTGAGAGCGCAAGCATGTAAATCACAATAGGTGATTGATTTACTGCAATAAGGAAAGCTTACAATGGAGAGAACGAGCCGCCGAGTTTCATACTCTCTTTTACAGTCTCTTCTTATAATAAACCATAGTAGAACATCTCACAACAGCTGCAGTCACCATTGATGCCCAATTTTTGTTCCAATTGGAAACTTATTTACATTTCCACTGCTTTCTTGACTAAAAAAGCTGGTTTTGTTTTGTTATTCCTTTTCACTGGGTTATTTTCTTGTCTACCTTATGAAAGAGGTCCAAGGTCAGTATAAACCTGCATCTGCAGTGGACTGACAAATTTTACTTGTTCAATTCGTAGGCTGCTTTGAGCTATGCAACGGGAGTTGTTTTCAGGTATGATTTAAAGCTATTTTGTACTCTATCTATCCTGTTTATAGATCATCCTAGTGCTTGTAAAAAACCTAGTTTGGCAGATATAGGCAGGTAAAAATGGATAGTGTTAGAATATTAAGAAAATTGCTTTTACATCATCTAGACCTTACAAGTACCTAGTTATGGTAGAATCTTCACATTTGAACTGTTCTCTTTTCTTGAGGATATGTTTCGATAAAATCGGTGCATCATATTCGACTTTGCTTATTTCTTATGCAGTTATGTGTACCTTCAGCTCCTCTGCCAACATGCAGACAAACTCTCACAAGAGACAGTTCCTGAGATTTTTAAGAAAAAGAAACTGAAAAAGTAATTCCATAACTATGTCTTTGTTTGGTTATGCTCCACATAAGAATGATGAACTTGACTGACTGAAGTGATCTGATATTTCTTCCCCTCAGAATTGGAATACGAAGCCAAGATCTGCAGGATTTTTTTGAGAGATCGGTTAAAGGCAGCAGCATCGCTCTTTCATCTCCCAGGCTTGTGTTTCCTGCAGCAATATATGGATTGTGGGAATTGTGTCAGCATTTTGCCCATGATCTTTTTGATTTCCAGGTGTACATTTATGGCATTTGAATTAACACCTATTTAAACCTTTAGAATCTTGACTTATTTAAGCTACCCTCTGTTTAATTCCTCTGGTTGTGGTTGTTTATAAGTTAAAGTGACATATGTTTAGTGTTCATAACAGTTGGTTCCTGCTATGGTCGGGTTGTTTGCATATAAAGCAGCTGCTCTGGTACAAGTGTACAGGGACAACGAAGACCTTCAATTTCTTTTTCCTGAGAATGAAGAAGGTTCAGCTAACTGAATATGCGGAATATGTTACTAATAAATTTTACTTGTTGAAACCACGGCAAAGTTGGATGCCTACCTGACTACACCTTCTGGGTAATGACTCTTTTTTTAACTTTTTCATCTCAAATTTTTTTGGATGTACCAAAATGCCTTCCTGTGAAGACTTCTCTCCTTTCAATTTTATGATCCATATGATGTTCTAGAGAATTGACCGCCATGAACTTTCCAATCAACGCAACTAAGAATCATTTCAAAATAAGTTGGAAACATACCTCAACTACTTCTTTTTTGCGGTAAAGGGTTATATGGGGTCCATGGAAAGGCCTTGAAAAAATTACATGAAATTTACTTATATATTAGTGCAAGTAATTGGAATATGCACTTATTCAATATACTCTGTAATTCTATACATAGCTATGCAGATTGTTTTTTACATATCGTATTGCTCGCTAATAAATCTTATTTTGTCAATGAATTCCATGTGCTTAACAAAAAAGAAAAAATGAAGTTCCTTACTTCTTCAGTACCTTAGAATTCTTTGGGTCCGAAAATTCTTTGATCATTTTTGCACTTCTGATATTATTTAATGTTTCACCCTCCCAAAATGAGGTTGTTGAATCATTTCAAATTCACTAGGTCCTTTTCTATGTATGAGGATCCCCCCTTATGGTGAGATGTCTTGAGGTTTCATTATATACATCATGCATTAGGAAACTGGGTGCCAACAGTCTGCTGTAACAAGGGAGTAGCTTTGGCCTACAGAGGAACGACTTGTGAGGATCAGAGATACTATTAAAGTAGTTTAGATACCATGTGGTTATATAGTAGCACTTATTTAGCTTTAGAAGTACACATGAGGATCTAAGTGAATTGGCTTTGAAGATGTGAATGACTTGGCAAAGGAAGGCTCATGTTCTTACGAAAGGTATCTACAGAAAGAGGTCGTTGTTACTTATCAACACACATTCACACACACATACATATAAAATAAAATAAAAAATAAGAGAGCTGTTGTTATCCATAGTACCAAAGGTAAGCAGAAGCCTACCAAAGGACTTTTTGGTCATGTTTGTGGGGCATGGTGATTACAGAAAGTCTAACAAATTAAACCATATTATCTGTTTAACCCAGCATGAAAGTTATGTATCCTTGCTTAAATTCGAAATGTAGATAAATGTTAACAGGACAGGTGTAACGTTGCATTCTTACCTAAATTCGAAATCACTTGTAGGATCATGTATCACGTCTCTGCTTTAACAGTTTTGAGGTTTGGTTTTTACATTTTATTTTGATCTTGCTGTTAATGATTATTATTGTCTATAATCTGACATATTTGAGTTAATGTCCTTTTTTTTGCTCTCTGTGCAGCACCGTTTTTTCTGCAGCCTAATGGAGAATAACCAACGAACAGCCGCTGAGTTTGCAGAACATGGACAAAATTTCCTGCGCATTATTATTACTGGATTTAAGGGATGAATATTTCGCTCCTGCACTTTGAGAGTAAATAGTTAATTTGAAAGGGTGATCATGGGCATCCACGGAACTTTTTGTAGAGGCAACTCTAGTAGAGTGATGTACAGAAATATAGAGTACTGTTTTGACCTACTTCATGTGACTCTTGCAAGTGTCGATATATTCTTGGTTCCCCCTTTTTATTTGGAGTCACAAAGTTATGGTAGGGAATTATTGTATGTTTTTCACCATCTATGAACTGGTCAGATGAGGATTCATATAGCTGACTCGACTTGTTTGGGACTGAGACGTAGTAGTAGTTGTTATCTGCACTGTTCTTGTTTCTGAAAGAGAGCTTTGGACGATCAAAATGGGGTTCAACTTTTTCTTTTTTCCTTGAGCTTCAGCCAGTTTTAACGGTTCTGATCTACCAAAAGATTGTAAGCTTGGCCTGTACAGAATTTGAATTGGCATGAAGATAATTGCTCTTTGCACAGTTGTTCTGTGCATGTCTAAAAGAATTTAATTAGTGGAGTGAAATTCCTTATTAAATCTAATGTTCCTGTCACATTGAGCGTCTTCAGATTATGTAATTTTAATTCTCTTCCTTTTAATTACGTAAGGTATACACGAATTCATTAGAGATTTACACCTCTGAAGATTTGTTTTCCATCTCATACACTTAGAGAAACTAGATAATGCAAAACCTTGCTATTCATTAAGTAATAACCACATTCTACAATTATTTGGTACTCCTTCCGTTCACTTTTAATTGTACACTTCAGACTTTTCATACTCTTTGAGAAACAGTAAATAAAATATGTATTTTACAATTTTATCCGCAATAATGATAGTATTTCCAAAAGTCTTGAGAAATGATTTGGAGAATGAGTAATTAACGACAAGAGTAAAACAGAAAAAATAAAAAATTGTCTTTCTCTTGAGTTAGCATAGTGGACAAATAAAAGTGAAAATATATTTTTAGTATAATAGATAAATAGAAGTGAACGGGGAGGATATGATTTTAGGGTAGGATCATACTATTAGAATTTTGGTGGCAAATGTATTCACCATATGGATAAGAACTAAGCACAAGATTTTGCACAAAGTAATTAATGACATTAAATAAACTCTTATATACGGATTGCCTAATTAATACTCCAGTATTCTTTTAGTTGCTTTAATAATAGGTGCCGTGCGGCAGCAATATAAAAATTCTGTTGAAACTTGAAGTTTTTGCCTTAACCAAATTAACTGAATCACTCTCTTAAACTACCTGAATCACTCTCTTAAACTCTGTTTTATTCATCCAATAATACCCTATATTACCACTTCACTTACATGCCTTGATAAAAGAGGATGCACTCCATTACAACAATATTTTGTAATAACTACTCAAATCTTTTGTAATTTTCAACTTCTCAAATTACAAACTCCCTCAATTCTCCTGCAAGAACAGTTATTGGTACTACGAAATAGTTTCTCTTTTATCTTCTTCTTATCAGTGTTACAATTAACTTAAAAGGAATTACACATTTGGATTTCTCATCAAAAACAGACAGTCAAATATTATCTGATTCCTTTTCATCCACCTAAATAATATACTGGTGAAAGATAATACAGTATATACTTGGCAAAATAATGACATTTTGATCCTTTGGAACACCTTGATGGCTTGGACTGGGGATGGAACCAGCATATGGTATATGGGTTCGATCGAAGTAATTTTTATTTGAATATTTTGTTGTCTTAAAAAATTTATTATTGTCCAAGGCAGCCATGGATGTACTCAAGCTTGAGCTTAGTCGCAGCTAGAAGAGAAGAAATGTCGTTGAGCTGAAAATGAATACGGTTTTATTAAAAGCAGAGCTACAGTATTAATATACATCCACTAACTGACTAAACTAACTAATGCACAGATTACATAATTACCCTTCAACACACTAACTACTTAACTACCTTCATGCCTATGCCCTCAATAGTCCCTCTCGTGAATAAGTTGTACACTCCCAGCTTGGACAATAGAAAATCATGATGCGCCTTCCCTAGTCCTTTGGTTAGCACATCTGCTATCTGCAAGTTTGTAGAGATATGTGCAGTCTGGATTAGGCCTTGTTGGATTTTTTCTCGAATGAAATGACAATCTATCTCGATATGCTTGGTCCTCTCATGATAAATGGGATTTGCAACAATTTGAATAGCTGCTTTACTGTCATAATACAGCTTCACTGGAAGCTTCAAATCCACATACAACTCTTTGAATAATCTTGTCAACCAGACTACTTCTGCTATTGCATTGGCCATACTTTTGTATTCAGCTTCTGCAGAGCTTCTTGACATTGTACTTTGTTTCTTGGACTTCCAAGAGATGAGAGAATCACCCAGTTTTATTACAAAGCCACTTACTGATCTCCTAGTCATTAGGCATGTGGCCCAGTCTGCATCACAATACACTGTGAGTTGGCTAGAGGATTGAGATGATAGTAGAATTCCCAAACCAGGTGCATTCTTCAGGTATCTTACCACCTTCAATGCTCCTTCCATATGTGACTTCTTTGGTTTGTGCATGAACTAGCTCAAGTTCTGAACAGCATAACTGATATCTGGCCTTGTCACAGTGAGGTACAACAACTTCCCAACTAATTTCTAATAGCTGCTTGGATCACTAAGAAACTCATCTGCATCCAGGCTGCCATATGAACTGGTTTGATCATACTCTGCACTGGTGAGATTTTGGCTTGTGTCTAGAGGTGTGCAAGCTGGTTTGGACCCTACAAGACCAAGTGTGGTGACGAGGTCAAGGGTGAACTTCCTCTGACAAACTAGAATGCCATGCCTGCTCCTAGCAATTTCAAGACCAAGGAAGTATCTCATCTCCCCCAGGTCCTTGACCTTTAAGTAATGTTGGAGCATAGTTTTAGCCTCCTGAATCAACTGAGAAGAGGATCAGTGATTAAGAGGTCATCCACATAGATAAGAATGATGACCAAGTCAGAACCAGACTTCTTACTAAAAAGGGAATAACCATGGTGACTCTGCACAAAGCCTAAGGATGATAAGGCCTCACTGAGCTTCAAGTTCCATTTTCTAGAGGCCTGTTTGGGACCATACAATGATTTCTGAAGCTTGCAAATTTTAGGAGGCTCCCCCTCACCTAGACATGTATACCTCTTTCAGTAAATCACCTTGAAGGAATGCATTAAAGACATCCATTTGGTGTAGCTTCCAACCTTTCATAGCAGCTAAGACAAGACAGTCCTCACTGTGACCATTTTCACCACAGAAGAGAAGGTTCTTTGACAGTTAAAACCCTCTTGCTGTGTGTACCCTTTAGCCAACAAGCGAGCCTTATACCTTTCCACCTCCCCTTTAGCATTATATTTCACCTTAAACACCCATTTACACCATATAACCCTCTTGTCAGCTGGTAAGGGAACTAAACTCCAGGTGTAGTTATCCTGTTAAGCCTGCAACTCTGATCCATTTGCAACAATCCATTTTGGATCCTGAAGAGCATCAGCATAGGAAGTTGGTTCTGTAACAGCTGAGAAAGAAAAAAGTGCCTTAAAGTAAGGTGGAGACAATGAAGCATAGGACATGCAGGCAGACATAGGGTAGCTAGATCCTAGAGCAGTTGACGGACCAACTTTTAGCATTCCATGTACAAAATCATTGAGCCAGCCAGGTGGTTTAGAGGTCCTAACAGACTTCCTTGGACCCTCTTATGGCATGTCATGTAAGGGAGCCATAACTGGGGTGCCATCACTACTGCAGGAGAAAGGTGGTGTTGCTGTAAAGCCTCAGGAGCTATACAGCAGAATCAAGAGCTGAGGAAACCTCTGAGAGAAGGTTGAGGTGCAACTTCTGAATCAAGAGTTGTCTCTGAGACCTCTAGGATTGGATCTATGATGATGTATCATCAGTATCAACAAACTGCTCAACAATAGTCCTCCTGCCTGTGTATATTGCTGTCTTGAAGGGAAAAATGCATTCCTTGAAAGATACATCCCTGCCGACGAGAAAATATTTATTAGTAAGAGTGTACAACCTATAACCCTTTTGAGTAGATGAATATCCCATATGCATTGTTGGTTCTGCTCTAACTCCAAATTTGTTACTTCTATCAGTGATAGTGGCATAGCATAAGCTTCCCAGCACCCTGGGGTGTTGCAATCTAGGTGGTCGACCATAAAATATTTCAAAAGGAGACTTCCCTGCTAATGCAGTGGATAGAATCTTGTTAATCAGATAGACTGCATTTTGCACACAAAAGCCCCAGAACTTCAATGGAATGTTGCCCTGGAGTTTGATAGCTCTGGCAACCTCATGAATCTGCATGTGCTTCCTCTCTACCACCCCATTCTGCTGGGGTGTATAGACACAAGAGCTTTGATGAACAATACCTGCAGCCTTAAACAAGTCTGTGCAATGAGAATTAAAAACCTATGTCCCATTGTCTGATCTGAACACCTTTATTGCATTATTAAACTGAGTCTTTACAAGAGTCATGAAATCCTTTATTACAGTGGGTACATCACTTTTAAGCTTGAGCAGAAATTTCCAAACCATTCTACTATAGTTATCTACTAAAGTGAGAAAATATCTATTCCTATCATAGGTAGGGGTTTTATAAGGACCCCATACATCACCATGTATCAAATCAAATGCTTTAGAAGCTCTACTAGTACTTTGTGGAAAAGGAAGTCTTGTTTGCTTTGCCAAAGGGCAAATAGGGCAAACATTATTGCTATGTAACTTGTTGTGCTTTATTATGTGCATTTATTATAGAACTTTATGTGGGACGTGTCCAAATCTCCTATGCCATAGCTCTTCTTCATTGGTCTCACATAGTGCTGCTGAAGCTTGAATCCCGTCTTTATTATGCGGCCAATAGTAGAGATCCCCTTTCAACCTACTAGTCCCCTTCACCTTCCAAAGTGAAGGTCCTGCATTAGGTAGAAATCATGAAAGAACAACATACATCAATTCAATTCCCTAGTCAGTTTTGACACTAATAGTAGATTATATTTAAAACCTGGGATGCAAAGCACATTGGATATAATCATTTGATCTAACTCAGAACTTTCTACACAAGAAATAGCTAAGTTATCCCCATTTGGTAAATGAACTTTTCCACCAACACATCTAGACTGCTCTTTAGGCTCAGAAATCATTTCACTATTTGAAATCATGTGATCTGTTGCACCTGTATCTACTATCCACTTATCATTCTTTGTTTTACTATCAGTAGAATTAGTTACACTAGTTGCATTTGCAAGCATACGAGGACTAGTTATACCTGTTGCATTAGCTGTTGGTTCAGGTGCATTATCCTTCTGTAGCATTTTGAGAATTCGATCATAATAAAAATAAAAAAAAAGAATTCGATCATAATGTTCTAGAGTAAATGGCATTTTCAATCCTGCTGTGTATGCATGAGGCTCACCTCTATCTGGACATGCATAACTTGCTGTCAGTCCTGTGTACCTTGTATTGGTATGATCAACATATGAACCTAATGGTCGTGCAGCTCCATGATCTGTGTGTCCATTTCCCGGATTGTTTCCGACTCCTTGATGTTGTGCATAATTCCCTAATTGTGCAGAGTTACCAAAGTGTGCTGAATTAGCCACTTGCTTCCTTCTGCCTTTGAAGTCTGCTGGATACCCAATCAATTGAAAGCAATCCTCTTTGCTGTGTCCTTTCATTTTACAAAATTCACACTGTATATTGAAATTTTTTCTAGGTTTTTGCATATGAGGTCCTTTAGCACTCCAAAGTGCAGTAATGTCATTTCCTTCCACTAGTGAGTTGAGACCTGCAGAGTTATGCCCTGACGATCCTCTACGAGTCTCATCCTCAATAACCATGGCATGTGCCTGATTTAAACTAGGTTCAATAGATTTCATAAGAATTTGATGTCTTGCCTGACTATACAACGCATTTAGACCTCCTAGAAATTAAAGCAACTTATGTTGACTTAGATGCTCAACATAGTCCTTCACGGAGCTAGGAGGCAGCACTATTGCATCAAACTCTCCCCACAATTTCTTCAATTTCGTGAAATATGTGGAAACAGAATCAGTACCTTGAGATATTGTTGTAATTTCACTATGTAGTTAATAGATCCTCAATCGATTGACTTTGTCAAACCTTTCACAAAGATCCTCCCATACAGCTTGGGCATTCGATGCATACACTATCCCACTAAGTAGATCTGGTGATACGGTATTCATAATCCATAAAAGGACTATAGCATTACGATTTTTCCAATCCTCATGCAATGCTGCCAGAAATGAGGCCTGGTGTGTTTACCATCAATGAACCCTAGCTTTCGCTTGGCTTGAAGTGCAATCTTCATCGATCTCCGCCATAAACCATAGTTCTTGGATCCTTTGAGCTAAACTGGAATTAGCACTGAGCTTGGAGTATTTGATGGATGCACGAACAACAGATGTGTATGATCAATTTTGTTTTCCCCCATTTCTGAGTCGAAGAAAACCTAATTGCAAAAAATAAATTGCGGATGCCAGTGTTTTGAGAGATCAGTTATCTACTAAATCGAGTAGTCGAGAGATGTATTCAGATCTTTTCCGATAGCTCTGATACCATGTCGAAGGCAGCCATGGATGTACTCAACTTGAGCTTAGTCGCAGCTAGAAGAGAGAAGAACGGCAGTTGAGCTGAAAATGAATATTGTTTTATTAAAAGAAGAGCTACATTATTAATATACATCCACTAACCGCTTAAACTAACTAATGCACAAATTACATAATTACCCTTCAACACACTAACTACTTAACTAACTTCCTGCCTATGCCCTCAATAATGATATATACACATAATAAATTATTAATATAATTTTACCAATTATTATCTTCATCCTAGTGTCCATACAGACACTCCATTACACTACGCGGCCTGTAAGCATTTCTTTAATATAATTTCAGATCAATCCATCAAAACCCTATCACCCACTCACACACACACACAGAGTTCTGCAGCCATTCTTCAATGTCGAATTCTCAGAAAAGGCCGGCGGCCGTATTGGATCCCGTATACTATCCAGTAGTCGCATTGGTGTTAGTTCTCGTCGCGTGCGTTGACCTGTGCGATGCCATCACAGTCGTCGACGTTTACCGGCTCGTTCAGTACGATCTCTCCGGCGTCTCCTTCGGATCTCGCCTCTCTTCTCTCAATCACCATGCCGGTTCTTCGCTCTTCGCTTCTGCTGATCTATCTCGCACTGTACTCATGCTTCCCGTTCGTGAGTTGAACCTCGATCTCATTAAAGGTTCGCGCATTTATATACTGCTTGAAATCTGCATTTTCAGTACAAGTAACCTTGATGATGAATTTAGTTTTTTGAAATTGCCTTTACTTGCCTTAGTTCAGCTAAGAAGTTCGCTTATTATTGTTAATGATTTTCTTTATAGCAATTGATGCATTTATTGATGATGTAATAAGTTGAAGATGAATTTAGTCTTCGAAAGTTGCATTTACTAGCCAAAGTTCAGCTAAGAAGCTCGTTAGTTATTGTTAATGATTTTTTATAGCAATTCATGCATTTATTTGATGAAGTAATAAGTTTCATTAAATGGTGTAGAAAAGAGAATTTGTGTTAGCTCCAATACATCAAAAGAAACTTTGCTAAGATAAGGGAGCTAACGAAGTCTGGAAAATGATGAGTGCTATTTACGGGGGTTAGGGTGCTCTAGCTAAATAGATAAGTAGACATCTAGATTTTGGGGAGTCGTTTGAAGTTGAGATTCATTCAACACTACTGTGGTTCGTTTCATCCAAACAAGCTGAAGAGTACTTGCAGGGATCATAATTCATATCTTCTTGATGGCTTTATCACCTCCGAAATTGAATGACTTTGCTCTCTGTTAAACTTTAGTTGGATAGCCCTCTATGAAGTCTCGCTCACTCAAGACAATCTTAGCAGTTAGCAGAAGAAGCATCCCCCCAGTCAGCAGATGCTACATGTGCCAACATGCCTTAGAGACCATCGGACATCTTCTTTTACATTGTAAAGCAGTTGCATATGTATGGAACATGTTCATCTCAGCTTTTGGTCTTAACTGGGTTATGCCTGAGACTGTTAAAGATGCCCTGGTTAGCTGGAGTTCATGGAGGGTTGGGAAATCAATCATGAAAATTTGGAAGATGATCCCTGCTTGTATTTTCTGGTGTGTCTGGACAGAAAGAAACACTAGATGCTTTAAAGGCATTACTACACCAAATTACATTCTTAAGGCTAGATGTTTAACAAGTCTTTGTAGTTGGAGTAATCTTTCCCGTGAAGCTTTTTTGGACTTTGTTAGCTTCTTAACTTTAGACTAGACCTTTTGTAATAGAGCTAACATTGTCTTTTTTTCTATGCCTTTGCTCTGTAAATTCTGAATTTTGCATCTTCTTGAAGTCTTCTATGAGATCCATTAACTTATCCAAAAAAAAAATAATGGTATGAATGGACCAGCAGTGTAGCGGAGGGCAAAACTGAGCAATTTCGAATAGTATAAGGGCAAATTTTGGACTTTTTCCCTTAACAAATAAAGAAAAAACAAGGCAAAAGCTAGATACATGACTATTTTGAGGGATGTGTTTAGTTCATTTTATACGACTATTTGCTTTTTGACACTTAAACAACTTGGACATAGAGAAGGTTTTATTTTAAGGAATGACAGTGAAAATTATCAGTAGGTTGATAATGCAGGAAAAATATATCATTCGAAGAAAGGACAAACTGATTTGGGAGTGCTACAGTGATTTATGTACTGGGAGGAACAGTCTAAGATTCTGGTTTATTCTCAAAAGCTGAATTGCATGGCAAACAAGCATTTTCAGCAGTGGTGCCCTCCTTTCACTGTTTGGGACATTGACTTCTAGTGTCATAAAACATGAATGCTTGACTTTTGCTAATTTAGATTGATTGCCTTCTATTGCACTTTGAGATTTCCTTTTTCTTTTCACTGTCTCGGCATTTGTTTTTAAAGCTAAGATACTTTTGGTATATAATTTTTTCAACTGCTTGATTATTGCTGACTTGCAACAACAACAACATACCTAGTATTATCCCACATCGTGTGATTATTGCTAACTTGATCTGATAGTAATTGTTTTGTTTGTTGGGTTGCTAACTCTGCTAAAGGGCATATTAAATATTGACAGTTGCTGAAAGAAAAATTAATCCAAAAATTCAACTTAAAAATTCATTATACAACATAATTGATACTTGTTTTTAGTGATTTGGTTTTCTTCCCAATTCTAGTTCACTCACTTGTCTAATGGGCTTGCTCTTCCTGCTTTCCGTTTTATTGCAGAATATATTGGACAAGGGAAGCTGTTAGGGGGCTTACTGCTTTTAGTGCCTCCTAAATTTAGTCCAGAAAAAGTAGACGCTGCAGTTGGTGATGATGGTGATTTTGACCTTTTGAGGAATAAAGTGTCTGAGCTGGAGCGGTTGCTTATACATGCTAACATCCCTGTGAGGCAAACACATCCTTGATTATCTTTTTTCTTTGTGCTCTAATTTTTGCTCCTGGTTATGTGTTCAGTGACGTAAATGCATGAGATTTATGCTGCACCTTCATCAAGTTCCTAGAGCTGTCTTTGGCCTTTGTCTAGGCGCCTGTCTAGTTTAGTTTGGTTACTCTACTAACTGATTTAATCAGTCTTTAATTAAATAATTTTTTAATCATTGGCAGATTTTTTTTTCTGGGGGAAATCAATTTTATTATTACCATTGTTATTAAATTAAGAACACCACACTTTAAGAAATAACTCTAAAGTCCATTCCAAACAGCTTGATATAATTAGATGGAGCTTTATGCCTACATAAACCTTAAGATGCATTAAAAATTGACGAAATGTTATGGGGCATGACAGTTGAATTGTGATGGAGGTAGTTTAATACATGTGACCCGAGTCTCCATTTATATGTGATTTTGTATAATAAAATTCACTGTATTTTGCGGTAAGTACTCCCCCAAACATTGGACAATGTTTTTGTTCTGGATAGTGTTTTTATTATACATCTTCTGCCTTCACTAGACTTCTTGTTTGGAAAGCACTTGTGGTTTAATTGTGTCTTCTTCATGTTGAAAAGATGTCACATTTGTTATTGCATATGACATAAATGTGGTGATTGTTTAACTGTATGAAATTTTCTTCCAGTATCCTGTATATTTTGCTTTTGAGGATGATGATATCAATGCTGTACTAGCTGAAGTCAAGAGAAATGATGCTAGCGGTCAACCTGCAACTGCTACTACAGGCGGGTAAGTTTATGTCTCACTATTATTTTTGAGATAGAAGTTGACTCTTTCGCCTGACAACAAGTTACTAAAACATGACAATATTGGACTGATGTCCTAAAGATCTCTGATTGTAGTCTGAATAATTTTTTCAATTGTTAGTATGCTTGTAAAATTTCTTAACTATCTGCAGTCGCCATCATATAATTAAATGCTTCTGTTCATCTTTATTCTTCAGCTAATTCGACATATTTTATTGCTGCCAAAACAAGATCCAATTTGAGATGAAAAATTGGATTACTATCTCTAATGCCTTTATTGTATACGTGCTTGTCCACCGAAAGATAAAAAAAGAAGAAAACAAAAGAAAAAATATAACTACATCAGAATGTTGAGCAACTAGTTGATCGTGCACAGATATTTATTTAGTTTAGTTTGATTTATATTACTTGTTCATTGAGCTGAATGAGTATCTGATATTTGACATTGTTTCTGTCATTGCGTTTCAATTTGAATTGTCAAACTGGTTTTATTTCCTCGTATCAATGATTCGGCTGATCACATGTCTACAGATACAAGCTTGTTGTTGCTGCGTCAGATCCTAAGAAAATTGCATCTCCCACCATTGCAAATATTCAGGTTCTAGTTTACCTTCTGGTTCTAAATTGGATAAATTTGACTTACTATGAATGTTTAAGTTGATGTTTTTTCTATTGACATTAACCTTTCTTAATGGCCCAAAAATTAACATTATTGATGGCTAAAATTTATCGCCCCTTTTTGCTATCAATTGTGGTCACTTTCTCTTATATGTTTTAGGAACTACTGCTTTGCCTTAACATTATTAGCTATTGTTTTACACCGGAGAGGAGGTGGTTGAGGAGGGATTTTTTTTTCCCAAAGGGGTTGCAGGTAGCAGTGGTTAATTTGTAGCCCCTGGTTCACTTAACCTTGGGGATATTGTTAGTGATGACATACTCGCTATCACTGGCTTATCACTCTAGAAGAAGACATCTTAATTATAACAATTCTGATCTGGGTGGACGTTCTATCTATTATCTCTTGCTCTCCAAGCACTATGGAAACAATTTGTGATGGCATATTGCTATATCTGGCTCATCGCTCCAGAAAGGAAGTATGAAGCTATCCCTCAATAATGGGCATTTGATCCCCACTGCATGTCCTACCTGCTATATGTTGCTACCCAAGCACTACGAAAACACATTTTGAAGTCCAAATTATGCCTAAAGTAAACTATATATGGATACTAATATACAAACATGGTTCATGTTGATGTCAACTTAGGCAAGAAGGTGGACATGTTCTGCTTGTTTCATTTTGTCATGTAGAGAAGATTTTGTTCTTTCTATGGTTGCTAAAGCCAACCGCATTAGTAGTTGGAAATGTTTGTGGTTCTTCATTTTGCATGCCGAAGTTGCTATAAATATTGTAAATCCCTTTATAGTCGGTAGGTATAAATATTATCATTTGGATTATCATTAAATTCTTCTTTTTTATAATGTGATTGAAAAATCATTTGAAATATCCCATGGATTCATTTTCTTGTTGTGGTTAATCAAAATTTATTCTATAGTAATTTTTTAAATGTTTTTCCTAGTTACCATAGATATTTTCTTGAATTATAGGAGAGATGCTCAAATAAGTTACTATAACAATCTAAAATATGCGCTGGTTAATAAGTTAGGTTAATCAATAAAGTTAATTTGATAACTGGTATTTGTATGTTGATGTCTTGCATTTATTATCAGAGATGTTTATTATTTTTTATGGGTGAATTCAGGGATGGTTACCAGGACTGAAACTTGACGGAGACTCAAGCCAACTCCCTACTATTGCCATAGTTGCTTCATACGACACCTTTGGGGCTGCACCGGTAAATGATAACTTTTGTTAACTTGTGAACTGCCAGTATACATTATGACGTTAATAACTTGTTCTATGTTAAAATATACAGGCATTATCAGTTGGAAGTGACAGCAATGGAAGTGGTGTCGTGGCACTTCTTGAGATAGCTAGGCTGTTCTCGGTTCTGTATTCAAATCCTAAAACAAGAGGTAGATATAATTTACTTTTCGGATTGACATCTGGCGGGCCTTATAACTACAACGGAACTCAGAAGGTGCACTACTCTTTCCCAAACATTTTCTATGCATAAGTTGCAGTTATCTTGCTCTGTCTTTCCAATCTGTAGTTTTCTTTCTTCAGTGGCTTCGAAGTTTTGACCAACGTCTACGTGAGAGTATAGACTATGCCGTTTGCTTGAATAGTCTTGGGTCCTTGGGCAATGAGTTACATCTTCATGTTTCAAAACCTCCCGAAAATGCATACATTCAACAAATATTTCAGGTATTGAATGATCGCATAAACTGAAAGAGCCTTGGAGCATTTCAATTTTTTATTACTTCTACCGCAATCCTTTCTAGTCTGAAAATCTGTATTTGTAGGGTTTCTCTAGTGTAGCAGAAGAATCAGGGCTTCATCTTGGTCTTAAGCACAAGAAAATAAATATCTCCAGTCCTCGAGTAAGCACGCATCTTTCTTTTCTGTTGGTCAGGCCTATTCTTTGATGTCATCTATATGCAGACCCTTAGACCAGTTTTTTAGAGCCTCAGAAACTTCTTTTGCAAAAAGGGTATTTGGGGCATTGAATGTTTTCTGTGGTGATGGAATTTTCATTTTCATGGTGAAAGAAAAACTTTGTAAATGCCTTTTTGTGTGAGAAAACTGAAAACTGCTTAATTCGAGCAATTATTCCCCCTTCCCCTGAATCAGACACATACCTAATAATGTAAGGCTATTTTTGTGAAAACTTACAGTTTGCCATTTCTATTCGACCAAATTTGCTTAGTATTTTCCTACTTGATCAATTTGACAATTTTTCACCATGGTGCGATTTCATTAGTGTGTTTTACATAGTGTTCTGCTGGTTGAGGTTAGGTTTGTGTTTGGTTGCATTTCTGGTGGCATTTGTAACAAGAGCCATGGCACTCAAAAATAGAATTTGTCAGTGGCAGAATCTGTCTGGTCGCAGTCACAGATTATAACGATATTGTCTATGGTGTTTGCTGGTCGATTGAGTGTTCTTAGTGCAATTATAGTAAATTGGTAATTTAGTGGCAATGCCAACAGAATGTGGGTGCTGGATATTCTTTTTCTCCTTCAATCATCTTCGCCTTGTCTGCTAAAGATGATCCTTGGCTGCTAATAATTTGTCATTGTGAAACTCAGATTTCGGCATAGTCAAAATAAACTGCAACATAAAGGAAAAGGGAACCCCAGGAACAGTTTGTTCTATGCAGCATTCTTTCTTGGGAAGGAGGAAACCTCCCATCTGATCTTATGTTGGGGGTAGGGTTGAGATTTCCCATCTCATTTGTACTATACTACAGGTTCACATTAATAAATGAATAATTGAACAGTCTTAACACTGACTGGACAATAAGTTATTGAGCTTTGTTCTGTAGTTGAAGTTTAGTCACTCATGCTATTTTTACTTTTTTTATTTTCTTAGGATGCCATGTGTAATAGTTTTACTGTGCTAAAGTTACTAAAATGCTGTAGGTAGCCTGGGAGCATGAACAGTTTTCAAGGCTGAGAGTTACTGCAGTATCAATTTCTGGGCTTTCCACTGCACCTGAATTGCTAGAAAGCACTGGAGGTCTGTCTGATAACAGGTAGTGGCTTTGCTACTGATGCCTCTATGTCCTATTTTCGAACTTCTTTTGATGGCAATTTGCTGAAATACTTGTTTCCTGTTCCCAGACATTCTGTGAGTGAAGCCTCAATTATTCGAAGTGTCAAGCTTGTTGCTGAAAGTCTAGCAGTAAGGATCTACATCTTTGCCTCCAAACCTGTTCCAAACAAGATGAAATAATAATAGAAGTGTGATTTCATAAATCATCAAACAAGCAACCTTCAAGTGACATTATCTTACTTCTTGAGAAATAGACAACTGGGACCTAGCTGTTTGAACTTGAAAAAGGAAAAGGGGAGGCTTATTTGGCCTCTCAGGGGACCTTTAATGCATGTCAGATCTAGCTCTTTCTCTCTTTGTTAAGATATCCGTTGTGTTTAATGTTTTGCGCATATACTGTTTACATAATCAGCACTAACCACATAATTTAATCAACATAAACAAGATAATTTAGAGAACCATGCTTACCTCATCATTCCATGACTCCATTTAATTGACAAAAGTACTCTCATTGGAGGTCTCTTAACGTTTTCCACAATAACGTTTAAGTTTTGGTCGATTCCTGGAAGCAATCTGCTAGCTTATAAGTAATATATCTACTATTTTATTGATGTTGCATCTTTTGTTTTAAAGAATGGTAACAGTATATTCATCAACACAAAATTCGTGCTGGAAGCCATAATTACAAAAAGACCTAGTTACATCTGTCCAAAATACAGTTTAGCTTAATATGCATCTTTTCTTTACATGAGTCAGATGAACAAGATGAGAATTTTACGTGATTCTATCTTTTAGAGATATTTAGGATGAGGTTAGACGTAACAGTTCCAGAATACAATCATAAAACTATAAGAGTGAAGTTGGAGTCCCAAAATTTTGACTTGTTCTCTTTGTTATCACATTTGGAGCTATAATGTCCTGGATTGCTTGTAGTTGTTTAGGAGAAGAGGTATGCATCTGCATCAGGTGTTCTTGTAATACTTATTTTAATTCAGGTCAGTCATCTTTGTTCTATTTTAGCGAAATTAATATGGAGTACAAAGTTTCATGTGCCTTTCTCAGTGTTAAGTGTGGAAAACCCTTGTCTAGTTTTTATGTTCTTGAGAAGCTGTATGTAAGAAGATCAGTTTTGGTGGTAGTATCTCTGTTTAGCATGTTTTCACTCATATTGAATAGATGATTTCAGTATGCTAGATACTGTGTTAGTTGATCAACTAGTTCTGCATTCTAGGATGTACATCATCTTGCAGCCTTGCATGCCTTATTATTTTGTGTTAGACTTTCTGTTATATCAACTAAAGTATGAACCATTGCCTATTATCTCATGAAGTGAGCAATCTCATGGTTGAGGAATATCCTTCTTGCATCTTGTCAAATATATGGTTGTATTCCGTCTAACAAGTATCTATGTATACAGAGACATATATACAGCCAGGAAGGGAAGAGCACAAATATATTTGCCGACAATAGTAGTTTAGCTGTTAATCCTTCCTATGTACGTTCTTGGCTGGACCTTTTGTCTCGGACTTCTCGAGTGGCACCTTTTCTTCCAAAGAATGACCCACTCATCATGGCACTGCAAAAGGTACTACCGTTCTTTGCGTTAAATCTTTTAAATCCTGTTAACATATAGACATACACAGATGGACATACATCTTTGTTTATCATGTATCACTGTCACCAATGCTCATACTGGTCATTCTACTTTATCAGATGATGTGTCTCTTCTTATCTGTTTTCCTTTCCTTTATTCTAGTTTAAATGAGATTAGCCTAGCATGCCCAGAAACCCACACCCCCCCCTCCCC
>MCJB01023179.1:199792-225725 GCA_002018475.1 Nicotiana obtusifolia | reverse complement strand
TACACCTGCTTTACTGTGGGTTTCTTACTTTAAGAAAATCGTGCAAATACATTCATCATATATTCAATCCCTTTATACAATCATCGCACGTACGTCCTCATAGGACCACAATCAATAAATATGCCTCTACGGGCTTTATTCCTAATATCATTATTATTACCTTCCCGACTAATCGGTGTTTATACGTCATCACTGCCCGGCCGAATTCATCATGGCTCGGTGTTTATATAAATCTTTAGCTGTCGCGACCCAACCTCGGGGGCCCGCGACTGGGCACCGAACCCTGCTTGCAGAGTACCGGCGAACCCTGTACATGACTACCCTTATTATTCATAAGGTGCACATACTAGCCAACATAGCAATAACGACATCATACCTGTCAATTACATTGATAATAATAACATTAACCTATTAACTAGGATAACATAAACTTTTCGACAATAACCTGTCATACCATATCATACATTCACCACACATCATCAACCGGGCTATACACAAAACCACACAACAAAATAAACTCTTTGCCGATACGGCAATTTAACTTTACATAGCCCAACCCTTAACTACACATAACTGACATTTGTCTATTGAGCCTCTAAGGAGTGAGTACATATATACCAAAACATCACCTACGTCGGAACAGGACCCCGACATGCCCAAAAACTTTACACAAAAAGGCATACCTAAGTATAGCAGGTCCGGAAGATGAAGCCTGCTATGTCTGCTGATCTGACAACCTACTGCGGTGGAGGAACTTCGCCTGTCAATCTATTCGGACCTGCAGCACGATATGCAGCGTCCACAAACAAAGGACGTCAGTACGGAATATGTACTGAGTATGTAAGACAGGAATGTAACTGAAGCAGTAACATAAACAACATGATAAATCACAATACTCATAACAGTGGAATTTACCTCTGAGGCATCGTACCTTAGCATATTCATTATAAGACTTATTTATATCCTTTCAAGGTTCATACATACGCATTCTATCCATCGGATGAATTTCGTATTCATCACTTTAGTTCATTACGGCGCCACTATGGGCTCCTTACCTTTAAGTCAGTTACTTCACACACATACATCTCATAATCATCATAATCAAACAATCACATGTATATGTCTATATAAGACTACCATCCATAAGTATGCCTCTATGGGCTTTAGTAATAGTCATCATAATTATCATCTTTTACTTCCTTTATTGATAATACTAGTATTATTATTATTATTATTATCTTATCTTCCCCAACTGATCAGTGGAGCGTACCCATCCGACATATAGTCCGGCATGGTATTCGTGTGCATTCCCAATAGGTGTCTACCCGGTACGCGTAACCGGTGTACGTATCTTTTCATGGCCCGGCCGAACTCGTCAAGGCTCGGTGTACTTATCTTTTCATTGCCCGGCCGAATGCGTCATGGCTCGGTGTATAACTACCCGTCCAGCTATTGCTTGGTCCGGTGTACGTTCTCTATATGTTCTCATATATATATATATATNCATATCCACAACATAAATGTAAATGCGTGCTCGTAAAATCATTCCTCACTGTGGAGGTATATATATCATATCATATAACAATAATAATAAATCCCTCTGTGGGGTGAGCTCATCATCACAACATCATCTCTGCCCAACTGATCAGTGGCAATGCACAGCTACGTGCCTACCCGGCCGCCTACAACACGGCTCGGTAAAGAAGAAACATGTCTAGGTGCACATATAAGTGCCTACCCGGCCGACTATAGCGCGGCTCGGTAATGAAAATAAACACACACATATATATATATACATAAGTGCAATGCAAGACCGACCTCAGAAGAGATATCATGACAAGAGTCGAAGTGACCTATTGTCGTTATCCTTCGACTATCTTTATTGTCCCTACGTCCGTTGGTTTCCAACCATGAGACAACCAGCACAAGAAACATGGAAGTTACGTAGTACGGATTTATTTGATGTAGACATCATGTTCAAGCTATCAATAACCATGATCAATATGGACGTCGGAAAAAGAACGAACAAAAGAATTTTAATTTTCTTTGAATGATGAACAAGGAAGGATGAGAATACTTAAATCTTCTTCGATATGAGTCATTCATGTGAAAATGGTAGATTTAATCATATTTATCAATTTGGAGTGGAGCAGTTCGAATTTGATGAAACAATCCAATAAACGTTCATTCGAGTTCTAGTCATGCCGAAAGATATAAAGAAGGACCCTACATACCTCGTTGATAGAGCTATACGCGTCTTCCGGGTCCTTGAATACCTTATGAATGGCTACCTACACAAAATGAACTATTCGAGATCAAATCAAACTCATAGCTCATGAGAGTCTTCACTTAGACATTTAAGCAAGCAACTCGCGGGCATAAGTTCGTAGGTTCTTTTGTAGCTCAATTTTCCCGCAAAGCACTACAAAATTTTTACTTTCCTACTCCCCCTCATCAGTGAAATCCTATCCATACCACCATAACTCCAAGCAACATGTTAAAACTACATAAAATAGCCCAACAAGAAAGCCATGTCCATAAGAGTTCATAAGAATCGCAAAAGCTCATTCTACCCAATTTCTAGGTTTAATTACTTGTAAGGCTCAAATAGATGAAGAGAAGGTTAAATCATACCTTAAAATTTGAATAATACTCTACAACTTGAGTTATTTCAAGACAAAACTTTCTTCCGAAAATCAAAACAACGAGAAGTTTACGATATTATGATTGTCATGTGATTCCTTATGTTGTAATCACTTGATTTGCCTTTGAAATTGATTGTGATTGATGGAGAATAATTTGGGAGAGTATAAGGGCTGATCTAGGGTTTAGTCTTGATGAAAATGAGGGCCAAAAACGTTGGAGGCCTCTATTTATATCACTTAAGTGGGGCCCACTGTTCTGTGGCAGTTTGCACCCTTGTACGGAAATGCGAATTTCTCTCTACTCGGGTGTCGTATCGACAAACGGTTAAATGCGCTGGAAACTAGACTCGTAGATCTTCGATTTGATAGGTGGATCACCCCATAACTCCAAGTATATTGAGAGAAAAGCTCTTTCACATTTGACCCAAATTTCAGTGAAATTTACAAGCGTAACTTGCGACAAACTTTTTCAACTTCCGTGTCATAACTCATTTGACTTCAAAACTTAACGTATGACTATCATCCTATTTAAATACCTAAAAAAAAAAATACCTTCTTACCATGTTAGCAACCTTACGATACGACAACGCACGAACACACGAGGTGTAACAACTAGCATGTTCGAAGGTGTAGCTGCATGTTTACTTGTCTTCTTAGTTGCAGCAGGTTTGTGTTGAGCAGATTTCTTTGCTTGACTGGTCTGTTGAGCAACTTTCTTTGCTTGACTGGGGAGTTGAGCAGCCTGAGTTGGTGGTTTACAAGCTGGTGGTTCACTCAAAGACACATTGTATCTAGGAGTAGGCATGAAGGCAAAGTCTGCATTTTGATTGTCTTGAGGTGTTGTCAAGGGCACATCTTCCACCGTTTGAGAACATTCTCCTTGGAAGAAATGCTTGTGCTTATCGTGAACCTACAAGAGTTAAAACATGTGTTTACTATGGAACTAAAATTGTGGAACTACAAACAAATTTCAGTAAGGAATAAAAGATTACCAATGGACAAGTTATGATATTGTGACCTGGTTCACTACAGTACCCACATGAAATAAGAAGTCCTTTCCTTGAAGCAGACCATAACCCCTGTCTCATCCTAGCCTTATCCTTTTCTCTTGTTCTCTTGACCTTCGGTCTACCAACCATTTTATGCACATTTGGTGGCTCCATAGCATATGCTGGCTCAACTTTTCAGAATTTATCACCTCCAACAGGTTGTATCTTATGCATATACACCATCATGTAAGCTTCTTTGGAATACCACCGATGCACCTCACTCAAAGGATCAAGCTTTTTATGGAGTAAAGTTTTGATGGCATGGTATTCCAGTTAAGTCCCATTCCCTGCATGTACATCTCTTTAATTACAAGTTCACTACATGCTTGTCTGGACTTTTAATCACTTCATATCCAAAGTTTCCATTAAAGTCAACTTCACATTCTGCAACAATAGCTCTATAATCAGTATATAGTTCCATGGCATATGGGCTGATGTCTCCTTTTCAGTTTCTACACTCTTCTTCGCGATCTTTTAACAAATTCATCACTTTTCAATTAAGAAGTTCAAATGAAAAAAACAGTTAAGAAGTGAAAAACAATTAACAAATGAAAAAACAGTTAACAAACGAAGGAAACAGTTAAACAAATGAAAGAAACAGTTAAGAAGTGGAAAAATAGTTAACAACGGAAAAAAACAGTTATCAGCTGAAAGAAACAGTTAAACAAATGGAAAAAACAGTTAAGCAAATGAAAAAACAGTAAAGGAATATCACCCATCAAATTTTTACCTTAACTCTAATCTCTTCCAGCATCTTGATTATAGGTTTTTGTCTTGCTTCTAAAATCCATTTGTTGAATGATTCTGTGAAGTTATTGTCCACCATGTTGTTCTTGCAAATGGTGTCAAAATATGCTCTACACCAATTTTGGGGTGGATATCCTCCTAAGGTCTTAGCAGCTTTTCACATCACCCATGGACTTCAAATGATCTTTAAATTCCTCTTCATATGTGCTCCAAGCACACCACCACAACAACTTCTTTAATTCCAAACCCCTCCACTTCTTGCTCCAATTAGCTTCTGTGTGCCTAACACACCATCTGTGATTTGCATTGGGAAGCACAGTTGAAACAGCATCAAGCAGACCCTACAAAAATGAAAACGAGCAGTTAAACATATAGTTAAACTAGTACAAAGAAACATGTGGATAAAAAATAGTTAGATATTACCTTTTGCATATCGGACATAAATGTCACTTTTTCACCATCTTGCAAATCCAAGGAACTTCTTAGCAATTCTAGAAACCACTTTCAAGTCCTACCAGTTTCTTTATCAACCACTGCCCAAGCTAGGGGATAAAAGTGTTTCACTGAATCTTGTGCCATAGCAACAAGTGATATTCCCTTACACTTTCCTTTTAGAAAAGTGCCATCTAGACCTGTTAAAGACCTCAATCCTCCTTCCTAACCATTTTTCAAAGCATGGAAGCAAATGTACATTTTGAGAAATTTTCTTTTTCCTTGTTTCAAAGCATCTTTGGATATGTTTATCACCACATCAGATCCAGGATTGCTATCTCTCAACTCTTGAGCATAAGCCTCTAATCTGTTGTAATCATCAATGTAGCTATCCTCCAATTTCTCTAACACAAGTTTTTTAACCCTCTTCATTGTGGAATAGCTAACATTAAGTTTGAATTGATCCTCCAAATCCACTCTCATGTCTTTCACCTTGTACTTTGGATTATTTTGAACCTTGTTCTTGAAATAGTATGCTAAAGTGTTGGCAGTGGTTCTTCTATTTTTATAAGCTGGGTCACAGTTATGTTCCACGTTTAAGGTCTTGATTTTAAATCCATGATCTTTTTTATCATTGGATATATGACACACAAAAGGACATCCTATGTTACATTTATATCTCACTCAAGTAGTAAAACTCTTCTTTACTTTAAGGCCCTTGCTAGTAGCAACTGCATAAAATCCCACAACTCTTTTAGCTTCAGCCAAGCATTTAAAACTTATTCCCTTTTCTAGTTCTTTGTATTTTTCCAGTTTTTCAGTGACTTCTTTAGTCATTTCCTTCCTGAAGAGTTCCAACTGCTCACTATCATAATCACAAGAATCAGTTTCACTAGCACCCTGTTCATTAAAGGAGTCACAATCAGTACTAACCTCTAATGTGCCAATATTTTGTTCATTATATTGAATAATGTTAGGAGCTATTACTTGTTCTTCACCTTCATGTACAACAAATAACTAAACCACATTCAACTTGGCAGATAGTACAGATATTAATTTTCTAATGCCATGATCACCCTCAACCACATAGTATCTACATGAAGACCCTGTGACTAAAATTTGTTTCACCTCTCTTAACCTAAGGATTTCAGTGTATTCAGCACAAAAATCAGTATAAGACAACATATCAACATCATATCCTTGCAACACATGATTCAGATTTTTAATGTAAACCACATGAGGCTTCATGACCCATCTGCCCCCATAATCAAAGACCAGGTCTACCTTCTCAAGCATTCTACAAAAAAAGTCATGTACAAGCCGTACAATAATAAGATAAAGGGACCCATCTGACATATAAAAACAGAAAAATAAAAGACAAACCAACATTCTTTATTGACCCTAAAAACAGACAATAAAAAAGGCAAGGGTCCACATGCAACCACCAAGGAGATAACAAACAAAAAGCTACAAATAGATATTTGGAGTTAACCACAAATGAGACCCCATACGAATAAATACAGAAGAAATCAATTCCTCAAACTTTACCAGAAACATAAAATATGTATGAACCACATGCAACCAACTAACTGCTAAATAACATAAAAAATTCAAATATAGAACATGAATCAACAAAATAATGGACCCCATCAGAATAAAGAAACCAGAGACCATTCCCTTAAACACTATATTTCGGATATCACAAAACAAATTGGGACCACACGCAATGTGAAATTGACTAACAAAGGCATCGAAGCATGGAAGAAACAAGTGAATATTCTTAAAACTTCAAAAGTAACAAAAAGTTGACAGAGCAAGAAAACCCTAAACATATATTATTCACAAAAGCAATAGAATCTTACTTGAATAAGAGAAAATCTTGTATTTTAACTTCAGTGCTTCAGCTTTAACGAATATTTTACTACTCGATCTCTATAAAGTAGCCGACATTTTCGAGATTATGAAATCGCCTAAACAGGAGAGAAGACGATGGCTGAGTAGAATAAGGGTTAGAGTGGATGAAATCCGTGTTTTAATTATTTTTGGGTCAGAGCGGGTGGGTTTTTTGGGGCGGGTCGGTGCACCTAATAGTTATGTAAAAGGGGTCTCTTGTTTAAAATAAGCCAATGAGCAATTGCCACGTAATTAGTCATAATTTTTTTCTTTTCTTATATGAGCCGTTAGTGGGAGAGGCAGATGAGGGCCAGGAAAATAACGTAAGGGACTCCAATGGCCCAATAGGTGGACAGAGGGTATTTCTAACCCTGAAACTATAGTTCATGGTCAGTTTTGGCCCTTTTCCGGAGATTAAATCCGGTTTAACTGCATGGTTGTGGGTAAAATGTTCAAATATATTATAATATTTAGTTTGATAGAGAAGTGTTGAAAATAATGGTTTGGTAGTAAAGAAATGAAGTTGTTAATGTACAATACATTTTATCATTGATCATAGTCGAATTGTTTAGGTCCAATTGTTATTTCAACAGATAGGCCTATTTTGTTGAGGCCTCACTTGCCTAACGTGGCCGTTCTGTTTCATCTTGCACCTCTATTAATCTAGAGTCATATTACTTGATTTACCTTTGAGTTTATTGTGGCAAATCATGTTCCTCATCATTACCTGTATAAATCTAACACCCTACTTTCTTCTTATTGTAGGTTGCCAGCGTAACATTCGATTTGCTTTTGCTGTTAGTTCTCGGATCATACTTGATTACACTTTTCAGTTTTCTTGTCATCACCACCAGGGTATGACTCTTAGTTTATTAAATCCCTGATAATTTCATTCTGGTTTGCTAATTTTGTGTTCCTCCTTAAACCCCTTACCACTAAAACAAACTAAAACAAGGACTGGAAAAATATAATGGAAAGAAAAGAGAACTGAATTTGACAATGGTATTGCTCAACAGGGTCTTGACGATCTTATCAGTCTGTTCCGCCGTCCTCCATCTCGGAAAGTGAAAACTGCTTGATTTCCGATGCCAGATATCTTCAGGCTCCAGCAAATTTTGAGGCTTTACGTTTTGTAGGCTCAAGGAAAATCGTCCTTGGATGAGTTGCTCCCTATTCATCTGTAGTTCAATGTGTCGTAGTTAGAAAGTTTTTTACGTTCCATGGGAGAAATTACGCATTTTTTGCTTTGATAGTGAATTACGTATTTATGAAATTTTTGCTGATAACGAATGCAATTCTCATAGCCGGCTACGTAGAGGTCACAGTTTCGAGCTTCCTTGTATAGACTATTAATTTGTAGACAGTTAACCAAATGAAGCAATGTTCTTGAAAAATAAGATGCTTCAAAACGGCATCACTGGGTGTCATTTTATTTCACAGGCAATTCGTTTGTGGAGATGGTGTTAGTCTTTAGGAAGCAAACCCTTCTACTTGGTCATGTCTTTCATTACGTTTTTTGACATGCCCTCACGTGATTCTTTTTTAAATGGCCCAAGCATGTGAATTTTTTTTATTTAGCTATCGGGTGACAAATGAGACAATAACTTGGGATTTTTTACTCTAATGACATGATGAAATGTGTTATCATTTTATCAGAAGTTTAAGTTCTTACAGTGTATTAACTATAATCTAACAAAGTGTTTTCCGTATGCTATTATTTCCTTAGCCTCAAAGAGAATGGTGAAGTGTGGGGATTAGGGATCAGCACCGTGTGGGTATTCAGATATCAATTTTCTTGATTGTTCACAAATTTTCTTATTGGTACGAGGATTTAAATGCTTGAAAAGGTGTTGTTAGTGAAAAAGTAATTCAACTTTCTAAGCAATGTTATTCTTAAGGAATGGAGAAGGTGCCGAAGTTAGTAATTGTTTGGTTTGATAATTTTATAAAGTACTTTGTGTGTAGGAGATATTGAATTGATCTAGATTTGAGCTTGTAACATCTTGCTTAAAATCTTGAGGGAAGAAATGACACCTCCTTACAAATTACAATTATCAAGCACCTGCATACATTTCGATCTTTATGTTTCCAACTTCTCAAACACATCAACGAATGCGCTATTATCTCAATTACGCGAGAATTTTTCTCAAGGGACAAGTCAATTTTTATTTCCATTTCACAGCTTTTTAGTTATTTATTTCTACTTACTAAAAGACGGTCTCCCATTACTCTAGGGGCACCTTTTGCACTAGGTAGAAATGAACTGGAAATATTGGTTTCCTATAAAGAAAATAAAACCAAAAAGGCCACACACAATTTCTGAAATTTGTGTTGAACACGAGAACAGATATCAGATACACATCGCAGTCTGAACACCTTCTTCTTAAGCGAAATAAAATGGAAATATTTTTAAAATTCCAGAAGGTTATATTTTTAAAATTGGGAAAACACCTTCTTCTTAGGTCAGAACCCTTCCGTGTAAAACACTGTTCTAGCTACAATAATTAGTGCTTAATCATAGTTAACCTTTTTATTGTACATAATCTAAAATAATAACTAGACATACTTAGTAATCTAGTCAGCTATTCCGTTATGTCTGGAAAAAAATATATTACCGTCAGAGAGAAATTGTAAAATGTAAAACTGTGAGGCACAAATTTTTCCTCTTTCTTAGAGTCTCATCCTGAAATAACAGTGTAAAAATGGTATTTTATGTATAATAATGATTAGTCAATATTGGTAAGACTATTTTCAAGTTATTGTTTTTACGGTTTTTATGTTTATTCGTATAACCTTGTGTAGAAGAAGACGACAAGATTCTTCCTAAGTATTTGACAAAGAAATAAGATTAGAACTTAAAAAATGTTAGGAAGGGTTATGAATTTTTACATAGTGATCACTAAATTACATAAAATTCAAATCACAAGATGCAGCAAGAATGCAGAGGATGATTGTGAGGAAATAAAAGAAAGGGGATGACGGTAACCCTAAGAGTTGGTAACATTATTTATTATGATTCTACTAGCCTTTTTTTAATTACTTATTTATTCAAAATAAAATTCCTAGAAGACATTAGTTTATCTCCTATGGTTAATTTAATTAGACTTTGGTGTAAACACCCGGTGCGGGTAAAATGCAAACATTCAAACATTCCTCTACAAGAAGCAGAAGCAGCAAAAGGAAGAAGATCAAGCTTAACTGTTAACCCGAAACACTTCGATGGTAGATTCAAGACTGAAAATAGTACGTTCGAGGTTTCCAGAGACAAAGCTATAGTTATACTAATAGGGAGAAAAAAGAAACTAGAATCTCATTGCAAGTCTTTCTTGTTTTTCCTCATTCAGTTGCTTTTCCTTTACGTCTGCTGCTATTGCTGGTTTCAATGAGATAACATACCATTGAATCCACATCATCCCCGAATATGCTATAAGCCTCTATTACTCGTGCATAGCTAAATCCCATCGACAGCATAATCTGGATGCAGTCACTAAGAACTTCTCGCCCCCCACCTTCTTGCTTTGCTTCACTTCCTGATGACCCTGTGATTCAGCAAAAAAACTTAGCAAGAATCAGAACAGTTGATTCTATCACATTAAAAGAACAAACAAAAAGAATCATATATTTTTCGCAAATGCTAAGTCTCAAACGGAGTGCCAGCTCGAACTTACTAGCTCCTGATGATGATGGTTCAGCGCTAGAAGTGGAAGATTCTCGACAACCAAGCTGCTGCCTGAATTTGTCATTGGCAATATACTCAGCCCTAGAAGCTTCCATTACCATGCATTCTATCTCCTTTTCAGTGAGCTCAAGATCAGAATAAAAGCGTCCTTCAGCCAGAAGTGCCTAAAATTGAACCATTTAACATTAACAGGAAACAAAATGATTGCCTGATTTGTGAAAGTAATTCAGATAACAATGAGTTTTAAAGTTACCCACATTATCAATCTGCTGATCCTGTTGAGCTTTTATTGCTGCTTTGACCTGATCCTTATCAACATTCCTCTATACCCAAAAAAAATCAGAAGGTAAGGATGGAAAAAAGATCTACTAGATGCTTTAGCTGAGAAACTACGAAGTAAAAAGAAATAACATCACCCACATAATTCAACACCCAAGGGCTGTAGGCACACAGCCTATGAAGTTTATCCAGTTACAACAGCTACAGAAAGTAAACATCATGCCTGTTTGTGAATAAGAAATTTTACCCCTTGTAGAGAGCTAAATCCAAGGCCAGCACCAACTGTTAGTCGACGTGGATCAACAAGAGAGTTATAATGATTTCCATGATGATAGCTGAGTCGAATAGGAGGGCTGTCTGTATTATAACTTCCATGGAATGTATTGATTGGTTCTGCATTAGTGAATTCTACAAATTAAATTCACGCAGCGCAGACATAATCCACAGAGGCTTGTCTAGCAGTCATAGACTCATTACTGATATTTGAAAGAATATTACCAAAAGAAAAGTTACCTGCGCTATAAGAGTATATATGAATAGGGCGATTATACATTTCACACAGAGCTTGAATCTCCACATTGTTGCCATAAACCTACAAAGCCAATCATGAGAATCATTACTTTGATGGCCCCAAAAAAAGGACACGGGAAAGAACAAAGACATGCATGAAATACATATAGTCAAACAGACATAAGCAAAACAGGAGCCACAGCAAAGATCACACTAGCTCTTGAAAGAAATTGATGTCTGCAGTTGATATAAGCTCTTTAACTTCTCTAACTTCCAGTTTTTTTTTCTTTTTTCGGTAAGGAAACGAAATAGAAGGTGGTTAATCATTGGACGGTAGACTCAAACAGCAGCCAGAATCTCTTTCGCATGAAGGGTTCATAAAATGAACGAAGTGATTTAAAAGTAATCAAGAAGCACAAAAGTAAGAGCATAAATGGTGGGGAAAAAAAACTTTACAGCATTACCATCTTACCCCGCCCCTAGCAATATCTCCAATAGATGCATAAACTTACTAAGTAATCCAAAAAAATTATCTCTAAGACCATAAACTGGACAGACCTTTTACAATGTATAACAAATGCCTGAAAATATTACCAGTCTGACAGAAGCAACAAATGAGAAAGGGAATAATACTAGTGAACTACCACATAACGTACCTTGTCTCTCCTTTTTCTCTTGCAATAGGAAGTGAAACCTTCAGTTATAAATTGAGAGAAATGGTCCCTTTCCCGCTCCTATCACAAAGAACCTCATCGAGTATTAAATAATGAGAGGGATGGTAAATAGGTTTTGCAGAAAGATAGCGATGATTAAGAGATCTTGTCAACCTTCAGAACATAAAAGATAGTAAATATAACTTAAATACTCCAGCCACAACGTACACATGGATTCCTTCAGAAATAGTAGCGTTTTTACACTCTGTTAAGGACTTGGATGCCAAGGGAACACGGCATAGATGCATCAGAGGAGAAGTCCACTCTTTTTTTTCTTTTTTTTTGAGAAAGGACTGCTAAATTGACTTAGATTCGTGCAAGAAGCTGACAAAATGAACTGAAAGACAAAACGAAGAACTACATGCAGAGATACCTATAAACCTGCAAGCAACCCCCACCCTTCCCCAAAAGAGAAAAGAAAGGGGTGTTGGGCACACAGAAGCTAGCTTATCCGTGAAACACTACTAGCTGATTTTGCTATAGTTAAATAACATAAGCATGAGTGCCTGAAACCAAAAAAATAAATTTACCCCAAGGGTGTGGCCTAGAGGGTAATCGTTGCAAAGAAGCAATCGGCAAGCAAGACCAGGGTATTATTACTCCCTTTGTTCCATTTTATGAGTCACAATTTCCTTATTACTTGAAACGCTACTAGCTGATTTTTCTCTAGGTCCATTCCAAAAAGAATGGTACCTTTCTATCTTTGGAAGCACTTTAACTTTAAACCTCCCATTCACCCTTAATCGCATGCTTTTATAGCCGCAAAATCTCATCGCATGTTTGAAACCACAAGTTTCAGAGTTTTTTCTTTCTTTTTAAACTCTAAGGCTAATCAAACTAGGCCACTTAAATTGAAACAGAAGGAAAAAAGCAGGGTAAATTGTTGCAAACCTAACAAAGTTTAACATTTTTAGAGAGCTGATCGTCATGGGTCTCAAGGGATGCTAGAGCGGCAATTATAAATGGCAGCATGCTACCTGAAGATGACAGTAGCTCCTTCGCCATGTAAAGGAATTTATTTGTATAGACGTCGGGGAATTTTGACGTGTATTCCAAATTAAATTGGCATTTGAACAAACACAAACCACCAATTACTTAAATATCCTAACGACAAATGTCAACATTACAAATCAGTCAGACATATTTCTAATTTCTTCATTGTCAATTATGCCCCAAAAAACACATATTAAGACAAATTACGCATCATCTGCATTAACCAACTCTTGTATTCGATGTGATGATCTACATTGAGTTACAAAATTTACTGCTTATTTCTATATGGGACATATGTGTTTGGTATGATGGCAAACATTTTCCAAAAAATGATTCATATACTCTCTGGCGGAAGTTATTTTCCTTCACAACTATCGCAACTCTCTCTGTCTCTCTCTCTCTCTCTCTCTCTCTCTCTCTCTCTCTCTCTCTCTTTGTGATTTAAGGCACAACTATCTCAACTCTTAAAATCACATCACTGCTCCAACCAAGACATAAAACATCATTATCAATCTTTAATGTTGAATTTTTTTATAAAAGCACTATCCAATTTGCTAATGTTGTTATCAATGTTTAATAAATGTTCTTTCTGAAATAATTTTACCTCTCCAACAAAACAACCAGAGAATACGTCATTTCCAGGAACAACATTTCCAAAAACATATCATACTAATCACACTATATCTACTATATATTTTTTCTTTTGGATAAGTTACATGTACATCTACTATCAAGCCATCAAATCCTCTCACAATATTATACAGCAGACATCTACTTCTTTAAGCTAGCTTTTTCTTTATACTTCAATTTAAGTTTAGCTCATCAGATTCAGTAATTTATTAATTCACATAATATCTTAAATGATCGAATCACAAAATCGCAGTCCCTGCATTTTTTATTCTATCCTGGCCTGTAAATCCTGTAGTTCCCCCAAATTGATAACTAGAAAATTGACAATAGACTAACAAAACTGAGGTTCTCCAAGTGGTAAAAGGAAAATTCTTATAAGTATGCCAGCTTTCCTCCTTAGTAATGTCGAAAGAAACTAGAATCAAGCAAATAGAATTTCTCAACCTAGCAACGAAGGAAAGCAATACAATCAAATATTGTTAGATGACTTCATAAGCGACACCTTGGTAGAAACATTACCATGTAGTCAATGCAC
This sequence comes from Nicotiana obtusifolia, assembly GCA_002018475.1. Classification (NCBI taxonomy): domain Eukaryota; kingdom Viridiplantae; phylum Streptophyta; class Magnoliopsida; order Solanales; family Solanaceae; genus Nicotiana; species Nicotiana obtusifolia. Next base: position 211,620 of record MCJB01023179.1, on the reverse strand, counting down.
ATCTGTCTGACCAAATCGTAAGCTTCAGAATCACCATATACTTGGTCAGCAACAGCACGAAAGAGGCAATTCCCATCTTCCAACATTTTCTTAACTTCTAAGCTTTTGGTTCGTCTAATATCCATTTCAAACTGCCGCTCTCTCTCCTAGAACAAAGGAAACATGTTAACTTGCAATGTGAGACATATTGAAAGACTAGCTTATCCTCAAATAGCTTTAACTCTAGATACACAAGATACAGTGACTTCTTCACTCGAGGGCACATCGTGAGAGCAGAATCTCCACTTTCTAGCCAGATTTCTCAAACTTATCGATTCGGAATAAATGATCACTAACTGATTAGAATGCATAAGGTAGGTGAAGGGAAGTAAATATCCTAATTATAAATGCTAAAGAGACACAGTCGATTCTTATTTCCCAAGCCAAGAGGGGCATAAATTATCCGTAATCTACTATTTAATTTATAAAATGGTGGAACATACCACATCATCATATGAGGATCCAAAGCAGGGGTTCTGCTCATCAGCACTATTGTAACCTTCATCACAGTGTGATCGTGGAGAGGATGGCCTGGATCCAGCAGGTGAGGTCCTAGTTGAGACAGTAGGCCGCCCAGAAGTTCCCCTAGACGATCCTATCCGGTCACCATGTGAACTACCCAACAAAAATCTTCTAGGACTCGAGTTTAGTGAAGCAGGTTTTGGTGGTGGAACAGGAGGCGGAGGTGGACATGAACTGCGTGCAGCCCTCTGAACTGAACTTCCCTCAGTTTCCACTTCCATAACTCCCAAACCATCATATTCCCTAGCCAAGTCCTCACTGACAAAACCACCATCTCTCTTCTCATGGTCAGCAATCTTTTCCTCATTGGTGCTTTGGTCGCTGCATAAACTATCCAACAATTCATCATCACCCTTAACACCCTTGTAGTTTGAAGAACCAATGGAGAGCTCTTCTAAAGCAACCTGTTCTTGTATTTCTTCCACGAATTCATCATCTTTTGAAGCTGATAATACCTGACTGTTACTAGAAGCCTGTGGCTGGGTTGGAGCTGAAGAAGAAGACGAACCAGGGAACGAAGTTGATAACCTGTTCTGATTTGAGGACGAAGACGATGAGGCTCCAGCGGAACCGCGCTGAACCAGTATCCGAGTCATTTGGGGTAGTCTTCTTCAACCTGGGACCTATGAAACACTTGAGTTTTCCTTTACTCGAAGTTATAGAAACAAAGCGCTTGCTTTGAATTTGTCACGCTTCCTGGCCTTTGGGGCAGTAACACCAATACCTCGGCTGAACGATTTGTCCCAGCAGTCCACTTCTGTCTGATATTCGCGAAGTAATTTCTGCATTCCCCTAACAATTCTCATGAGACCTTGACCTCCAATAATCTTATTTTGAAACAAGAAAACCTCTTTTCCTAATAGTACTCGAAATTACTCAAAAGTAAAGCCCGAAATACAAAGATCACCGCCACTATCACAACTGCAATCAAGACCATCAAATCACCACAAAAGGCTAAGAAAAACAAAAGTATACCCCAGAAAAAATAGAACAAATATCACCCAATTCACTTCACTTAACCACAAGAACACTATGCAATATCAAAACCCAAAAGTTCAAAACGAAAATCTATGATTTCATCATATAACTAATACGTTACCCCCGTTGTCTCACTTTATCTGACACAGTTACAATTTCGAGAGCAAATGAATTTTCCTTTGACTGCGATTTTTTTAAATGCCTTTTAAATATCTTGAATTGTTAACTACTATGACTTATATCACTTTTTGTGTAGTTTCTAAATATGTACATTCTATTTCAAAAATCTTGAAGATTTCTATGTCCGGGTTTTCACTAAGAATTAGACAGTATGAGCCTCATACTCCGATCGGTATCACATAATGTGGAATGGAGGGAGTTTTTTTTTTTTCACTTCCCCTCTAATAAGCCAAGCTAGCCTCAAGAAAAACAAGAGAATTCGGAGAAAAAAAACCCCAGAAATCCACACAAAAATCAGAGGGGAACATACAAATGATCATTAATTTACGTGGTAAATAAATAAACACACAACCCCAATTCTTGGGAAAAAATAGAAACTTTACCACAAAGATGTCAAAAATCAGATTTCAAGATTCAAGAATTCAACCCAATTACCGAAAACCCACAAACAAAATCAACAAAATATTAACATAAATTTAAATAGAGCATATCTCAAAATACAAAAACAATTCCAAAACCCTAGAGTTTGACTTACTTGATTTAGAATCAGCAGCACAAGCTAGTAGAAGCTAGGGTTTTATTAGATGAAAATTTCTGAGGAAAGGGGAAAATGGGTACAAATAACTTCCAGGTAAAGGAAGTATACGTAAACAGATTATATACATGTGTGGGTAGAGAGAGAAAAATGGGTTTTCTAGAGAGAGAAAAAGATGGGGTAAGTGGGAAAAAGAAAATGGGAGGCTGAGTTTTACTCTCCTATCTCAGATTTAGGCAATTTTTGCTGTTAAATTTTGAGTAACATTTTAAAATATATCTTTTTATAAATTTTATATAACAAAAATTCTAATATAAGAGTACTACTATCTTTTATATAGTTTTAAGAGATTGAATTATTTTTTTAAAAAAAATTAAATTTATCTGATCGGATCTAGCTAGTTATGCAAATTTATCAAACTAATGCCTTGTAAATGAAAAGGGTCAATGCAACTCAAAGAGAAAATAGGAGATGAGACTGCAAACTTTAGTTGAGGCATAATAATATTAAGGTAATTCTTATTGTCTATTTACAATTTTTTAGAGATAAAATTATTCGATATATGTATTGGTAGAACATAATTATTATCAAAAATATATTTTCTTCAATTTATTTTATATGACAATGTTAGACATGAAATTTTTTTAAGGAATATTAGCGACTAGTCCTTTCGAATTCGACTAATCTTGCACTTTACATTAAGATCAGTCCTTCTGACAAAGGTTTTAGCAAACATAAAAACAAAAACTTTTGATATAGTAGAAAGTATTAAAATTTATAATTTTAAATATATAATGATATTTTTATTTTTATTGCTATAAACATATATCATTACAGGTAAAATAAATAATTTAAAATTACCAAGTTTATAGATATGAGTATTTCATATTTCCATAATAGATTAAAAAGAGAAAAGTACATCGAACACTGAAACATAGGATATAACATATGAAAAGATGTTCGAATCCTGAGTATAATGTTTATTTAGAGAGTGTTTTGCCCTCCAATATAAATTCTTTTGACATATATCCGAATTCAATCGATCCCCCACATAACTATGGGACATCAAATGCACGTCAATAAATTGCTAAGAGGCACCGGGAAGTGGAGTGGACGTGTCGAAATGTGAAAGGCTGGTGTCACGTGTGTGATTTTGGTAAGGTGGAAAAATGGAAACCGGAAAAGGTGATGCTGAAGTGAAGAATCTAACATGAAGTCAGACGTTAGATATTCATTACCTGAGCAGAGCAGGTGAGCTAACTTTACCGTATGTTAGGAGGTTATCTTTTTTCCCTTCCAAGTATGTCAGGAGCTGAACCGTGAACGTTCTAAATTTTCACATGCGTTTGGTCGAAAACGTAGGGGTCGTTTGATAGGGGTGTAAATCAATACAATTTTTCAATTTAGATGGATAATTTGATTCGATACAAAGTTTAAGCGAAAAAAAAGATTTTTGAAATTTATAATCTTAAAAGCTTAAGGGTCAAAAGTTTATGGGCCGTAATATTTGTGTGATTATAAAAGCTTCTCATTAAGGGTAGAATGAGTAAAATGAAGAGTTTAAAGTTGAATTATTTTCAATTATAAAAATGTGACTGAAACGGAGCAAGTATTGAATAGGGTATATTAATAATGATTAGAGAGTAATACTGAGATTAATTATGCTGAGATTAACTATGTTGTGGTTATTTCTTACCGATTGTTATTGGTTTGGTACACTAAAGGTTTTAAAAGGACATTTTTATCTTTATATATGCTTATTCATATATTAAAAATTATGACATTGCTAATGTCATGGTTTGCTATGTATAAGAATAATACCAACTAGGATTATATAACTAATACAAGTATTAGTTAATTATACATAGGTTGAAAAATACTACCAAAGAATGGATTTGTTAAAATGTGGAGAAGAATATTATTCATCCATGGAAATGCTCAGAGAGAGAGCTGGAGAATAAGAGAAGAGAGAAAACAATTTGGAAAATGATATTGTTCTATTGCTTCAGCTACAATACACGCACATATATACAAGCTAACTACCCAACTAATGACAGCTAATGACAGCTAATAACCACCCAACTAACTAACTAATAACTGCAAGTTAAATAAGCCATGTGTACATCTACATCTGCTATGATAATACTCTCCCTCAAGCTGGAGGGTGCAATATGTTGAGCACACCCAGCTTGCCTAACAAATGTGAATATTGCTACTGTCCTAAGCCCATAGTCAACAAATCACCCAGTTGATCTCTGGTAGGCACATAGAATGTTTGTACCATTCCTCCTTTAATCTTGTATCAGATAATGGCAATCGATCTCGATATGTTTTGTCCTCTCGTGAAAAATGGGATTAGCAGCTATTTGCATAGCAGCTTTGCTATCACTCATCACCACTACAGGTCGAAGAATTTGAACTCCCAACTCTTGAAACAAACCAAGTCGCCAAGTGACTTCTGCAACACCTGAGCCCTACTTCTATATTCTGCTTCAGCAAAACTCCTAGATACAGTATGATGTTTCTTGGACTTCCAGGAAATCAAAGAGCTTCCAAATTTGATAACATAGCTTGCTACAAATCTTCTAGTATTTGGGCAAGTAGCCCAATCTAAGTCACACCAGCATGTTAGAGTGTTACTAGGTTCAACCTTGAGCCATACTCCTTGCCCTGGTGCATGCTTGAGGTATCTTAAAACTTTGATTGCAGCCTCCCAGTGTGACTTCTTAGGTCTTTGCATGAATTGACTTAAAGTTTGAATTGCATAACTGATGTCAGGCCTATTGATAGTCACATGTATTAGCTTCCCAACAAACCTTTGGTAGAGACTTATATCCTCTAAAAGTGTATTATCTGTAGCTCATGTGACAACATCAAACTCTATTGCGGTGAGTTTTAGGTTTGATTCAAGAGGTGTATTGGCTGGTTTGGCTCCACTTAACCCCAGCTCAGAGATTAGCTTTAGCACATATTTTCTCTGATTTAGAACGATGCCAGATTTGGATCTAAGCACCTCAATGCCCAGAAAATACTTGAGATCCCCTAAGTCTTTCATTTTGAACTGTTGATGCAAGACTTGTTTTGCTTTAATGATTAGTTGTGAATTGCTGCCAGTGATCAGCAAGTCATCAACATAGACAAGGATGATCACTATGTCTCTCTGCTTCTTCATAGTGAATAGGGAGTAGTCATAAGTGCTTTGAACAAATCCTGTACTTAATAGAGCATTTGTGAGCTTGATATTTCATTGCCTAGAGGCATGTTTGAGCCCATATAAGGCATTTTCATATACACTTTTAAGATCACCTTGTAAGAAGGCATTATAGACATCCATTTGACATAAATTCCACCATTTTGACACTTCTAAGGCTATCACTGATCTTACAGTGACCATCTTCACAACAAGTAAAATATGTCATGATAATCCAAACCTTCTTGTTAGCTATATCCTTTGGCCACTAGCCTTGCCTTAAACCTTTCAACTTCACCATTAGCATGGTACTTGATTTTATACACCCATTTGGATCCCATTATATGTTTCCCTTGAGGCAATGGTACTACTTCCTAAGTATGATTATCCTCTAGGGCTTTGACCTCTTGCTTCATGGCTTCTATCCATATTTCATCTTTGGCTGGTTGCTTAAAAGTTTGAGGTTCCACCTGATTGGAGAACTTAACCAAATAGGACTGATACTGAGTAGTAGTATTGTTGTAGGATAGTTGGATATGGGATATCTGCTTGCATTCTTCCAAGTTGTCACATAGTGTCTCATCCATATTGGCTGAACACATTGCCTTTTGGATTTTCTAAATGTGGAAGGGTCTTCTTGTCTGCTTCTGCAAAGTCTCCTGAAAGTGTATATGTGCTTTCCCCAGCATCTGAGTTCGGCAAGTCCCTTACTGGAATATCATGAGACTCTCCATGATTGTTAGCTTCAGTAGGATGATCAAGAAAAGAATTCTCAACTGTATCAGTATCAACTGTATCACTGGCATGTCGAGCATCAGATGGTAATGTAGCCTCTGCATTTGCTGAAGGTGGAGTGGTAACACCAGCAGGAAGCTGCGGATCAGGAAATACCTCAGGTTCTTGCATAAGAAAATCAGTAATTGAAGGGAATTCAAAAGTCTATGAGTCTGCAAAGGGAAAGACTGACTCCTTGTACGCAACATCTCTGCTCACAAATAAATGTTTGGTAGCCAAGTTCATCAACAGATAACCCTTCTGTGTGGTAGAATAGCCCATAAGAACATACGCCTTGGCTCTTTCAGCAAACTTGTTACCTTTGGGACCACTGTTGCATAGCACAAGCAACCTATCATTCTCAAATGTGTGAGGGATGCTTGTCTTCCATACAATAGTTCAAATGGGCTTTTTCTTTGTATAACACTAGAAGGTAGTCTTTTCAACAAGTAGACTGCAGTTGTACACATAGTCCCAGTATTTGATTTGGTATGTTGGCTTGAAACCTTAAAGCCCTAGCCACATCCAATATATGCCTATGCTTTCTTTCCACAATGCCATTTTGCTGTGGAGTATGAACACATCTGCTTTGATGCATAATTCCCAAATCCTAAAAGAGCTTAGTGCACTGTGAATTAAAGAATTCAGTGCCATTATCTGATCTTACTATTTTAACCATTAGTCCAAACTGATTTTTCATCAACAACAGGTAGTTAGTTATAGCAACTATGACTTCAGTTTTCAATTGCAATAGAAAAATCTAAGTGAATCTACTGTGATCATCCATAATGGTCAGGAAATAATATTTCTTATCAAAAGTATGATTTTTATAAGGTCCCCAAAGATCCATATATACAAGATGAAATGGTGTTGCAGCTCTAGAATTGCTTATAGGAAATTTTAACCTAGTCTATTTAGCAAAAGGACAGACTAGGCAATTATTCAGAAGTGAACTATTTACATTGTGACTTAGTAAACTCATACTCTTCATAGAAGTAATAGAGGGATGCCCTAGCCTCATATGCCATAGTCTGCAATCTTCATTTTTTGTAGTTGCCACTAGAACATGTTTCTGAAACTTATTCTTGTCATCCTCAGACCTGAAAATGCACAAACCAGCTGACTCCTTACCAATCCCCTTCACCCTACCACTGCATAGATCCTGAATTATACATAAATCAGGAAAGAAAGCCATAAAGTAGGAGAGTTCTCTTGATAAGAGGTTAAATTTAAAGTCATGCACATCAAGAACACTGGATATCATCTCTCCTTTAAAAATAGATGCCTGACCAGTATAAGATATGCCCATATTATCTCCAGTAGGTAGATTAACCTTATCCCTAAGTGAAACATCTACACTAGTGCCATTTAATATCATATCCAGACTTGCAGCTATATGGTGTGTAGCACCAGAATCTACAATCCAGTCATTTTTGTGAACCTGTGACATGAAGCAGGAAGCATCACCTGCCAAATTGGCATGACTGTCTCCAGTATCCTTGTTTAGCAATGCCGAAATCTGCTGATACTGCTCATCAGTGAAAAGCATACCTGCAATAGGTTCCTTCCCCTTAGAGTTTTGTTGTGTTGGCAATTGAATATCACCATTCCTAGACATATTATTCATGGCTGCTAAAGCTTGCTGTTGTTGTGGCCTCCTACGTTGACCCCCTTGCTGAGTCCCAGAGCCACTAGTACCATGTCCAAACTTCTTCTTACTCTTAAAGTCTGCAGGATATCCTATTAGCTTATGACAGTTCTCCTTGGTATGTCCTTTTAGGTTGTAATATTCACATTGCATAAAAGGTCATTTGCCTTTTTAACTCTATACCTTGACTAACTTGCATAGCCATCGGATCTGATTTAATTCCTATTGCAGTTAGGCTAGGTGAATTGTGAGTTTCATCCTCAATAATCATAGCATATGCTTGATTAAGTGAGAGAACACTGCACTTCAACAAGATCTGTCTCCTTGCTGGATCGTATGAGTCATTTAAGCCACTAAGAAATTGTAATAACCTTTCTTGATGCATATGATCCACGTAATCTTTGGAATTGAGAGTTGGCACTATAACATCATATTCATTAAATAGGCCCTTCAATTTCGTGAAATAAGAGGATACAGAGTCAGTACCTTGAGACAAAGTGTGGATGGCTCTGTGTAGCTGAAAGATAAGCATGAGATTGACTTTGTCAAATCTCTCGTCCAGATCTTCCCAAACCAAGTGAGCATTCGTAGCATATACAATTCCACTCAAAAGCTCGCTGGATATAGTATTCATCAGCTATGAGAGCACAATGGCATTACAAGTCTCCCATTGCTCATGCAATTCAGTTTTGCAGGCCTCCTTTGTGCAAGTACCATTCACGAATCCTAGCTTCCTCTTCCCTAAAAGAGCGATCTTCATCATTCGACTCCAAAGCCCATAGTTTTCAGATCCAGTAAGCTTAATTGGAATCAAAATCGCGCCAGAAGTGTCAGAAGGTCGAAGGTATAGTGGATGCGTGTATGCAAATGCCAGCTCCTCAATTGTCGAGTCAGTCACCATTTTCGCACCATAAAAAAGCTTAGAAAAGTAAGAAGTAACAGGAAGATGTGCGAGAGAAAAATGAAATCAAATTACGCGAGTAAACAGCATCGGTTGCTCTGATACCATGTTAAAATGTGGAGAAGAACAGAGTCCATCCATAAAAATGCTCAGAGAGAGAGCTGGAGAAGAAGAGAAGAGAGAAAGAAATTTGAGAAATGATATTGTTCCATTGCTTCAGCTACAGTACACGCACATATATACAAATTAACTACCCACTAATGACGGCTAATAACCACCTAACTAACTAATAACTGCAAGTTAAATAAGCCACGTGTACATTTACATCTGTTGTGATAATAGGATTAATATACCAAAGCTAATATATATATTATTATATTATTTTCCTTAATACATCATACCAAACGAACCTATAAGAATATGAGTTTGCAAAAGCCAAAAAAAAATTATTTTTTTGCAAAATATCTTATTCCTTCTTGTTTATCTTGTTTGGTATTATTTTCTTATTAGTCTATTTCAAAATAGATTAGCATATTCCGATATTTTCTAATGGAAATATTCTTTTAGTAACATGAATGTATTATTATTATTGTACTCCTTATTAGACGCTCATGCACTTGTGACACCGGGCTTTGGGATGTACTATTTAATATTTATAGATTTGCATATTATTTTCACCCTTTTATTTTTATATCTTACTAATTATGTATGTACCTATGATTTTAAATACGTAAATTTCTTTACTTAATAAAATTTATGATTTCGAAAGTAAGAAAAGAATAATTAACGTGATAGTTTACTGTTGGCTTGCCTAACAGCGACGTTGGGCATCATTACGGCCTATAGTGAGTTTTGGGTCGTGATAGGCATCTTGATTGTTTAGGGAAAATTAGGCAAACTAAGACTTATAAATTAAGATAATAAATTTTAAATATTTTATCATACAAATATTATGGCACATTTAAGATCACTAATTTAAAAAACAAATTTATTAAATTTTATGCCAAATTAAGCTGCGACAAACAAAATGAAACGAAAGAAGTATTCGGTTGGGATATTTTAGCAAAAACAACAAAGCAAGTTAACTTTTCTAAGCTCAGTATTTGAGTTTGTGCCTTGGTAAAGAAAAAGTTAGTATTGCGAAAAGCCGAAAACTAGAAACCCAGTTTTTGGATTTCGTTTTCAACCAAAAGCATAGCAACCGGTAAATTTCAGTTTGCGTAAAATATGATACTTTTTCTACGTTGTTTTTAATCTGTTTTTAGAATTTGGTAGATTATTTATTCTTACCATATTATTATTAATAGAGTATTATAAATTTGAATACATGATTATATTTTAACTTTTTTTTTAAACATGTCGCAACAAAAAGAGGGCAAGATGTATGGAGTTTTTTATCACGATGATGAGAGAACTAGTAAAAACTGGATATTGTAGAATAATTATTTTTGGTAGAACAACTAATTTCATTCCACTAGATGTGTTTATATAATAATTACAAAGGGGAGATAACATAAAATATAAAGAACTCTACTCTAACTACATAACATAAAATATAAAGAACTCTACTCTAAGTGGACATCTAGTCTATACGCCCCCTCAAGCTGGACGGCGGTAGATAAGTCCAAGCTTGGACCGAAGAAGCAAAAACGGAGCACGAGAGAGCAGCTTCGTCAGAGCATCAACCAACTGATCAGCTGCAGAAACATGAGTCACACGTAGAATACCACGCTGAACTTGTTCCTGAATAAAGTGAAAATCCAGGGCAATATGCTTCATCCGAGAGTGAAAAACAGGATTAGAACACAAGTACATAGCACCCACGTTATCACAGTATATAACAGGACAAGCAGGGAGAAACACCCGAAGCTCAGTCAACAGATAACACAACCAGCGGAGCTCTGCAGCAGTGGAGGCAACAGATCGGTACTCGGCCTCGGTGGAAGAGCAAGCAACAGTGCGCTGCTTCCGAGAGGCCCAAGAGATGGGGGAGCCACCAAAATAGACCACATATGCACTCGTGGAGGTATAATCATCCTTGTTGCCCGACCAGTTAGAATCAGAGAAGGCATACAACGACGGCTGAGAAACACGACGAAGAAGTAAACCAAGGTCAATAGTACCACAAAGGTAACGGAGCAGGCGTTTCGCTGCGGCCCAATGAGCAGTAGTCGGCTTATGCATGAACTGAGATAACTTGTTCACGGCATAAGCAATGTCAAGACGAGTGAGGGCCAAATACTGCAGACTACCCACAACAGTCCGATACTCAGTCGGGTTATCCAGGGCTGTGCCATCTAGGAGAGACAACGGCTGATCAGTGGCTAGCGGAGTAAGTACCCTTGGAATAAGCCATATGAGTCCGATGCAGAAGATCAAGGATGTACTTACGCTGAGATAGCAGGAGACCATCACGGTGCGGTAGAACCTCAACTCCAAGAAAATAGGACAGAGTACCAAGGTCCTTGATAGAGAAACGACGTGCCAACTCAGCTAGAAAACAATCAACTGTACCCGGATCAGACCCAGTAACCACTACATCATCAACATAAACCAGCACAAACACAGAGACATCAGCCTAGTCGAAGAGAAACAATGAGGTATCAGCCCTGGAATTCCGAAACCCCTGTGCCAACAAAAACTGTCTCAACTATGAATACCAAGCCCTGGGAGCCTGCTTGAGGCCATAGATAGCCTTATGCAGCTTACACACATAGTGCGGATGATCAGTGTCAACAAATCCCTGAGGCTGAGCCATGTACACATCCTCATAAAGACGACCCTGTAGAAATGCATTATTGACATCCAACTGCCTGAGAGACCAGCCTCGAGAGACTGCCAAGGTAAGAACCAAGCGAATGGTGGATGGCTTAACAACCGGACTAAAAGTCTCCTGATAGTCAATACCAGGGCGCTGATGAAAGCCCTTGGCAACTAACCTAGCCTTATACCGATCAACACTGCCATCAGAAAGATACTTAGTCCGGTAAACCCACTTGCAGCCGACTAAGTTCTGAATACCATCAGGAGGGACCAACTCCCATGTACCATTGCGCACAAG
>MCJB01023179.1:186696-198881 GCA_002018475.1 Nicotiana obtusifolia | reverse complement strand
GTGCTTGAAACGTAACAAAAATGGATCGCACATCAGACTTATGCCGCATCGGATACAGCCACATATAATGAGTAAAATGGTCAACAAACAGCATATAATAACAAAAATTTTCACTAGATGAAATAGGAGATGTCCATACATCAGAGAAAATATACTCTAACGGTCTAGTGGAAATAATGGAAGAATCATAAAAAGGTAACTTATGACTTTTGCTGTAACTACAGGCAGTGCAACTATTATTAAGTGCGAAGCTAGAATAAGGCAACTGATAATGCGATAAAATGTGACGAGAGATGGCAGATGCCGGATGACCAAGGCGAGAATGCCAGACAGTGTGGGGAGGATGAGCATCCGAGAAGTAAACGCAGGCAGAGGGGCTAGATGAGGGCCACACATAGGTGCCGTCTCTAGTGCATCCCGCCAGAAGGTGAGTCCCCGAACTGCGATCCTTTACAACAAAACCAAAGGAAGTAAATTCAACTGCCACATCATTAGACTTACATAACTGGAAGACGGAAAGTAAGTTTTTTTTCATATTAGGAACATACAATACGTTATGTAAATGAAGAGAACGATGTGAGGTAGGGAGAGTGGTCGAACCAGTATGAGTGATAGGAAGCGCACTCCCATCTCCAATGTAGACAGATTCAGTGTGCGGAAAAGGTTAGTGGAGGCAAAGGTTTGCTAGGTCGGTGGAGATATGGTGAGTGGCGCCATTGTCAAGAAGCCGTGAAGGACCCGGTGCGGGAACAGAACTGCCATATGTCGGACCTTGTGCATGAAAAGCCTGAAAACCGGCCTCAGGTGGAGGCATATAGGAGGACCCATAGGCAGCTGAAGAATAACCAGAATATGGAGCATAACCAGCAGGCATGGAAGTAGCATAGTGGGCAGCCGGCTGTGGGAACGACTGCCAAGGCGGAGGCTGCCATGGACGTGGTGCAGGCTAGCGGGGAGATGCGGCAGGAGGCGCTACAGGAGGTGCTGGAGGCAGCGGGCGAGGGGCAGCAGGTTGAGGTGGGAGATGCTGGAGCATCCATCCATGAGTAGGACAATCCCGCAGCGGGTGTCCTTGGATGCCGCAAGCCTGGCAGCGGCCACGGTACGGCTTCCGGTGCCTGCGAGAACCCGAGGAGGAGGCAGCAACTGGCGGGGCTGACTGGGCAGGTATGGCCGAGGGAAGTGCCGGAGCAGCCGCTACTAATGTCGAGACAGGGTGAGACGAAAACGTCAAGGACCCCAACGGCTTAAGTTTCAACTCTTCATGTAACAACTTTTCTTGCAAAGCATCAACAGTAATAGGTGTATCTCGGGCATTTACAGAATCCACAACATGTTTATAAATAAGATCCAAACCATCCAAGATTTTATCAAGTAAATCTTCCAAATCAAGAGGCTTTCCCAATAACGATAATTCATCCTTGATTGTACGAATTGCATGAACATATTGTGTGATTGAGGATGTGTCTTGAACAGTATTTTTGAGACGAGCACGAACCTCTTTGATGTGACTTCGATAAGGAGCAGCATACATGGTCTCCAAGATGTCGTATGCCGCCTTCGAGGTGGTCGCCGGATTCACCAAGGAGGTGACTTCTTCCGCAAAGCTTCCAAGAATGGAAGATAGTAACAACTTGTCTTGGCGGTACCAGGAGAGAAAAGCCGGATTGGGGTTGGAGGACCCGGAACCGGCAACAGTGGTGGCAACCGTGGTTAGAGTAGTGACCGGCGCCGGTTTCGGCCCGTCAATCCAACCAATGAGACCAAAACCATGAAGAAGAGTATCTACTTGCTTCTTCCACCCCATGTAGTTGGATCCATGAAGTTTTGCACCCGGGATCGTGACAGAGATGAGTGGTGTTTTAGGGTCATGAGGGTTGGGGAGGAATTGGGGGGGAACGGCAGCGTCAGCCATTGAAAAGGAGAAGAAGACAGCGGCGGCGCTAGGTGGAGGGGGGCAGCGGTGCTAGGTTTAGGGGTATGTAAGCCCTAGGATCAAGGCTCATAATGATACCATGTAGAATAATTATTTTTGGTAGAACAACTAATTTCATTCCACTAGATGTGTTTATATAATAATTACAAAGGGGAGATAACATAAAATATAAAGAACTCTACTCTAAGTACACAACATAAAATATAAAGAACTCTACTCTAAGTGAACATCTAGTCTATAGATATAGCAGCCGGAATATTATACTACATTATTACAAAATTTACAAACTTTAATCTTAAAGACAATAATCAATTTGACGTACAAAAACTCAAAATCTTATGCATGCAATATCATATCAAGTACGTACATAAAAAATTTATAAAACCAAATCCAAATTACAGCTGAAATGACCAACCAACTAAAACCGAATACTATACAATAGCATAACAATAGGAAATTAATCCATCAAGATACACTGCCTCGTGGTATATTAGCTAAAAGGAATTCACAGTAGAACAAACTCCGGCAATTAACTTAAATAAAGTTCTGTTTGTCTTTAATTAGTGTCTGCGGACAGCAATAACAGAAAGAAGAACGAGGCAGATGAAGATAACTGCTGCTATGAACGAACCCACGACAGCTCCGCTGACGCACTGGCAGAAGTCGTTGAATTGCTGGCAAATGGAGAGCCAGTTGGTGGTGGTGTTGCCGTTGTGTGCTTAGTACACTATGACTGCTGCGGATGCTGCTCCTGCTATGGTAAAAGCAACCATTACCTGCATAAAACAATTCATATTTGCCCTTCTACTATAAGAAAAGGATCATTTTTATACTATCCGTATAAAAATACCCCTACCATTACTTAAATGGTTCAAATACACCCCTTCTTTGTTAAGTCTATCTAAGGTGGACTCTCAATCCTATGTTTTACTAAAATTTTGATGAAGGGACACCACATGACCCGTTTTACCCCTCCCCTCCACTTCTTCTTCTTCCTTTTGCAATACACGATACCGAAGAAGTACGATGTTTTCTTTGCATATTTCTAACTTTTACTGGCATTATAAACCTTTAGCACTAAGTTCAGGATAGTGCACTAAGTCCAACACACTATAAAACATTCGGTAGTAGGAAGTTATATTGCGCTTGGGCGAAATTCGGGTTCTTTATGGTAAAGGACTATTGTTCAATTGATAAGATCTACAGCTGAAGAATAAATTCATAATTTCAAATCACATTAATTAAAACTTAAGCAATTGAAGAATATATAGTTTTTAAATTAATGCTCTATGCTTTTTACCCGTCAACCAAAATGTGAAAATGATTCCTGTGGCGTTTATTAGCCTGCAAAAGTGTTGATGTTGATACTACATTAACATAATAGAATTAAGATCAGTGTGGTTATAGTAGATCGTAGAAAAGCTAGCTAGAGTATTTAGCCCATAAAGAAGAGGCTAACTATAATATTTTTACATGACATTTTTGGTAGAAGCTACAACAACTATCCCGCAACTAAACTAATTGGGTTATTAAATTTTTGGAAGGAAGAGAAATAGTTTTGATCAAGACATGGAAAGGGAGGAAGTGCTAGTGGCGGAAGAAGTGGAGGGGAGGGGGTAAATTGGGTTAGGAAAGGTGAGATGGCATGCCATGTGGTGTCCACCTCATCGAAATATCAGTGCAATATGGAATTGGGTGTCCACCTTGGATAGATGTAAAAAAGGAAGGGTATATTTGAGCCATTTGGGTAACTGTAGGGATATTTTTGTGCTGATAGTATAACGAAGGATAGAAGTGATTCTTTTCTCATAGTAGAGGGACATATTTGACCCTTATCCGTAAAATTATTGATCATATGCTTTTAAATTGTAACCCAAAAAATGCTTGTAAGTAAATTTGAGCAGCGTATAAGTTTACCCCAAACGCCCTCTCAGTAATGGATCCATCGTGTGTTTGGTAATGACGGGGAAGCATCTTCTGAAAATGTCTTACTGATATTTTTCTAAAAAATAATGATTTTGGTTTTTTGGTTGGAGAATGAAAAAGAGTTTCTTAAAAAAATACTTGTTAAAGATTATTATTGGTAACAACGATAGCGAATCAAATAGTGTTTAATTTTGAAGTAATTTTTGTAGTTAAGATGACAATAATATTGAAGTGTTGGTTGGCGCAGCGATATAAAGTTAAGATAAGAGGAAAATGATTTCTCGCGTAAAGTGAGAAAAGTCATTTTTTACATTTGGTCGAAAGCAAATGAACACTAGAAATTGACTTATTTTCCGATAGATATTTTCCATTATATATACCAATCACACTAAAAATATTAAAACTAAAGAATGAAACATATTGGTGGAGTACGAGTGACTATTTTAACTGATTCTCGTTGAGAGTGTTTCAGTCCAAATCTTTATGTGATAATATAGTTCGAAAAAATATGTTGAAAGATTTCGAAGACTTCAAGAAAGGGTTTTGAACTAGTGAAACAATTACTACATTATTTATATCTTGACTAGTGGAACTCAAAGTTACATAATACATAAAAAATTTATTTGTTCGTCTTACTGTGTCAAGAAGGAGAAGCATGAGTCTAACTCCAACAAGATGTGGCAGTGCAAACAATGGAGAAAGGCAAGGACACTACAAGGTAACCACTAGCAATCGCATTTGCCACCACAAAGAACCTGGAAAATTAATCAAATAAATTAAGTATCATCAACTCACAAATACATAGAAGAAAAAAATATTGAGCAAGTAATTTCTTTTTTATAAAAGTTTTTACAAAAATGTCATACAAAAAGCGGGAAGATCATCATAGCTAGCTTGGAATTGAAACAACTGTGTGAAGAAAGGGAGTGTTTCATCAGTAGTTCCCATGATAACTGTTGCTGCCAAAGCAGCCACAAAGGGCACAAAGCCTTAGAATAAAATCCAAAATGGGAAGGCCTCTTCCTATTCCATTACCCTTATGGTAAGGAGTGGATTTTATAGTAGCAACAATAGTGGCTGGTGCAGTAGAAGATTACGCAAAATAAAACGGGAAATTAAAACGTGGATTGAATTAAAATAATAAATTTGGTCCAAAGCCGAGTGAGCGACAACAGCATGAGACTTGCCTTCTTCTTAACTTTTTAAGAGCTAGATGAAGAGCAATTGTATATATACTCATCAAAAGTCTTTTTCTCCTCCAATATGGGACATTGTCCCTTTGTCAAGGAGGAAAATTCAAATATTTTATTTTTTTCCTTCTTTTCTCATTCACCCTCTTTTAAGCTAAACTAAGCTTAAAACCCAACAGCAATAATGGTGGCTGGTGTAGTAGAAGATTTCGCCTTGGTAGACTTGGATTCAGGGATGTTAATTGCTGTTTCATGGTTATGGGATTTTGGTGAATCCATTGGATGTTTTTTTGTTATCTTTTGGTTATGAGAGTTGAGAGAATTTTCAATAGAAGTGATGGATGAGTTATATTGTGTTAGCCATGATAAGAATATATATATAGATGAGTTAAGAAGAGGGAGCAAAGTGATATATTAGTTTTTTAATAATTAAGTGTGTGGACTGATGTTATGACGGATTTGTTGCATCTAGCAGACCTGCTCCACCTTGACAATTTATGAATTTTTGATCTATTTGTTATATGCCATCTCCAAAATAATATTTTTGTCTAATAAAAAAGAGTAGGAATCCCAAAAGGATAAAACATGGAAATAAAAGGTTTTCTTTCTGGATTTGTCACCCATATTTTATCATTTTGTACTGATAAATCCAAAAGATGTGGACAGCAACATAGAACCCCAATATAAAAAATCCAATAAAGTAGATACACAAACGCATTACACCTTCAACAAAGTCATGATTCAGCAAATCTCAATTATCTTTTACTGGCCCCTAAGAAAATCTAAGACTACTATGAAAATCCATCTGCCGTCCTACACTCGGATCACATTAATAATTGTCTGAAACAGTGGGCACTTCATTTCCTCTTAATTTTTTGGGGCTAAGGGGTTGCGGAGTGGAGCAGTTAACGAACACAGTGGTTGAAGCAGCTTGATCTGCATAACCTACTAAAAAAACACTGCAAAATTCAACTCTCCCCTATCGTATGTAGCAGGTCCACTGCGAATGTGCAAATTTTGCACACACATAAATACAGAATGACGAGTGTGCATGCGCACACAAATCTATTGCAGAAATTTCCAACAAAGCAGGACAAGATTTGAACTTGTTAAATTTTGATCTTTAATGACTTGAGGAAAGCAAACAGTGAAACAATATTCCTCCAAGCCATTCAATGCTTCTGCTTTACATATAAAGATTGACATTTATTTTGTCAATATGTGCCAAAAACCCTCAATGGGTAAAAGAATAGGAGCCTCATTGTTCAACTCGCATTTTATCTGACAATTATTTCTTTTTCCTACTATAAGATTAAATCAATCATAATACATGACCTCCGAGCTCTGAACACATCATAAACAGAATAAAATTAAAAAGAAAAGAAAATCCGTGACAACAACAATATAGACCAGGGGATTCTATGCTTTAATCTTCCATCCTCTTTCAGTAAGAGCTTCATTGACACGAGTAGCTGCAGTAGCAGTATCATTAAGCGGAGGGTAACTCCAACTTTCTGACATCTGGATTTATTTTTTTTGGAAAGATAAAGAGAAAAAAGAGAAAAACGTCAGAGCTTAACGTGAAAACAGAATTGCCAAGAAGTCTTCCATAGACAAGAAGTTTCCTCTCAACTCCATAATCAACACACCTCCAGTATTCCCACTTCTTAATGGGGAAGTAATAAAGCACCTTAGGCATATTTCCTCAAATAAATAAACTTCTTTAAGGGGAAGTAATAAGCAGTTTACGCATATTTCCACAAGCAAATACTCAGAGACAAGCAATTCTTGATAATAGATATCCACAAGCAAATATTCAGAGACAAGCAATTCTTGATAATAGATATCCACAAGCAAATCTTCAGAGACAAGCAATTCATGATATTAGGTATTTGGCAGGTCCCTGAATGTGACCTAACCATTCTCGACTAAGAGAAGTCAACAGGGAGCAAATTTTGGAAACTGGAACCTCCTCACTGAACTACAAGGCCCAGCACTCTATCGAACTACCAACTGATTGCAGCACAATGGACAACAGTATATCTACCAACCATCGTGTAACTTATGAAGAAAGAATGTCTAAACACCCCAAAGTATCCATTATTATTGCATAAGAAAAACCCAAAAGACAGGAAATCCTTTGTCAAATTTAGGAGCCATTATCGGTTGAGGACTGAATAATTCAGTGAAGGATGCCAAAAAGTGAAAAACTGAGTCACATCCCATATCTTCCAGCACTAATTTCCATGTCTCATTTTCAGAGTAAAACTCCCAGGTCTCTGGACATCCTAAAAACAACTCAATGATTTCCCTTTCTCAACTCTTTGCATTCATGAATAGTAGGCAACCTTCTGATAAGAGAAAAATTTATTTTACACCAACAACCACCTCCAACCAATATCCCTTTCCTTTTCTCTCACCTGGCCCACACCAACAATCACCTCACACTCCAAGTTCCCCGGGCCTGTTCATGTTTCTTTTCTTCTTAGTAGCATTTACACATGTTCTCTTTATCCGACTTAAGCTTTAAATAAACAAAATTAAAAAGACGGTGAAATTGTTAAGTCACTTTTTATTTATTGAGCCATTTAAAATTAAAAGAGGTACTTAATACGATCTCTTGTATCACTAAATGATTGCTTTTATCCTAATTATATCTGATGTAGTTTTATATTTTATTATAGAGTACTGTTAATTCCTGTTAAATTCTAACACTCAACGGTTTAACTATTGGGTCAATTACTTAACCCTGCCCTCTAGTTAAATAACCTGAATAGGCCTTCTGATTTGATAAATATCAATGAGCTCCCCACCAGTATACTGTTTCATTAGATTAACCTCCTCCTCCCCACCCCATTATTCCGACTGATTCCCTACAGTTCTAATATATTTATATAAAACCACAAAGCTCAATAAATTAATTAAAAAAAGGAGGAAAGTTCCAAGCACCCCCCTTCATGCAAACTTCATCCAGTCATTCCCCACCTAGCCCTGTTTCTCCATCCGCATCCCCCACCCCCCAAATCTCTCTCTTTCTCTTTAATGCCACAAGAGAGATCTCAGATATTTCTTAAACCAAAGAGGATATCTATTGAGTTTTATTATAAAAGAGGGAGGTCTAAATAATGTCTATGCTGAATTCTATACGGAGATTAATTCTCCTTATCCAACCAACCAAACAGGCCCTGAGTTAATTTACCTTCTTCTGTTTACTCAAAATAATTATGATTATGAAGCTGTCTTTTTTTATTATTTGTTTAAATGAATGGAAACTTTTTGAAACACATTTATTACCAATTTTATAAGTAGTGCCTGTTCATAGCTAACGCTTTCTATAAGAATGTAAGTAGCTTGTAAATTGAAAAGAAGAATTGCTAGCACCAAGCTGGTGCCAAGTCTCTACAAGTATCAGGAGACCTTCCAAACAAAAAAGGAAGGAGTTATGCAGTGTCAAACCTACGGTTGCAAGGAATCAATGAAATCTAACATACTACATTTTCTATTCATAGCTAACTTTTTATTGCTTATATAATGATTAGTTCAGCTAATGCTTAAAAAGATTGCATGTACATCATTTGTTACATTCAACACTTTTACATTGGTTACAACTACACCGGAGTTTCAAATGAGTTGGGGACGGCTATATAAATCTGCACTGGATACGATTCTCCATTTAAAATCCTACAATGGTACCAATTTCATTTTAGAGCTACTTTGATGTTTACTACAATATATTAGTACTTCATCTTGATATCTATTTGCTTTCACACCTTAGTTTTTTTTTTCAAATAAACAAGTTTCTTTTAAGAACAAATTCTCAGCAATTAAATTGCTTTTATTTACATTATCTAGTCATATATAACAATACCATGCCTAATGATTAACATTATTCTACTCAATAAGTTATATCATTACAACAACAACAAACCCAGTGTAATCCCACATGTGGGATTTGAGGAGGGTAGTGTGCATGCAGACCTTACCCCTACCTTGATAAGGTAGAGAGTAGTTGCATCCAATTATTAATAATTCACTGCTTGGTTTTTTCCTAGTCATTTCATACCAAATTCTAGATAAAGAAAATAAACAAAGAACATAACTGGAATCCATATAGAGAACAGTTCCAGCATAAGCAGTCCAGATGTCTTCCAGTAAAGCTCACTTTCAAAACAAACTATTCAGATGACTTCTCATTATTTCTCACTCAAGGAAACAATATCACCTAAGCACAAAAGAATAAACACACCAATCATGTCCTAAAGTGACCACCAACTGGTGAAGCCCAAATACTGTACTAACAAGAACAGAAAAGTTTGGACGCACAAGCACCTAGAATTGTCTAGGCATGCTTGTTTTGAAGAACAATCTTCCCTTTCTGCATGACAGAATCTCATCACAGTAATCAACTACTCCATGTGAGAACCACCAGGTTAGATCGTAAAGACATACACAACGAATTTCTTAAGATATAGGTTGCCCAATTTTAGCTGTAAAGAAGGAAAAAGAGTAAGGGATCCTTACATCCTCAAGTCCTGTGAATGGCCTAGTCAGTCCCCTCTCTCTGAGTGTCTTGTGGAAATCTGTGAGCTTCCATGTACAGCGTTCAGCTCCAACTACATACACAGGCTTCCTGGGAAATAAGGTATGGATCACAATAAAATTTAAAGGAAAAACATGTACAGAAATACTAGATCATTAACAACTGCTGAGCTGATTGTCAGGCATACCCAGTACTGCAAGCCTCACTCAACATGCTAACTGAATCTGCTGTGATGACAAAAGCATCCGCCCAAGCCAGATGCCCCATGTGTGGATTTGGCTCTGAAGATATAAGAAAATATATCCATTAGATTATCCTTCAAATAAAACTATAATTACCAAACTAATCCAAATAATTCTGTCTTGAATACCTTCACCATTCCAAATGTATACTTTTGGATCCGCACCAAGCTCTTTGTCCACGATATAGGAATGCTACAAGAAGTCAACGAGGCTCAGAGCATCAGACGCCTTAAACATGTTGCCACTTGGTATAATTTGAAATACAATCTGTAATAAGTACCTTTGCTGGTGTCCTTCTGGAGAAAGATATTCTTATGGTCCCACATCTCGCAAGAACATTGTGAAGGGAGGCTGTTAATTGCTTAACAAGGTCTGACCCATACCTGCAGTATCCTAATAATAATCCAGGAAGTATATAAGTTGTATAAACAGGAAACCTAGCGGTGAAGGTAGACAAAGAACAAAATAAATCATACTCGACAGTGCTGATGATATTTCATGAATTTCCATACATGTCTTAGTTTTCTTAGGCGTTTAATAACTGAAGGTACAAAAGCAAGATTTTTTCGGGAGGTCGACAAAATAACATGCAAAACATGAAATAAGGATGATTAATCTATATAGATATTAGCCAATTGAAAGGGAACCACAATCATTTAGTAAAGATTGGAACAGATAATAGCGAACCAAGCAATATGATACCCAGTTATAGTTATGAAGATAAAGTACACTCCACTCTAGCAGATGTTGAGCAGCAACAATATAAAAACACGAAACTTGGTCACAAATATCCTAAAACTAGGAACCAAGCAATATCCATGCATAAAGATTAAAAGTCCACTCAAGCAGATGTTGAGCAGCTAGAATTAAAAAGCACTAAATCTACACAAAAAGACTTGGCTCCTTGACATAGAAGTAGTTTGCTTTTCAATAAGCTCATTCAGTTATTCTTGCCCACTCAAGTTAGATGATTGACTCCACTACAACCAACCTAAGATTCACATGGAACTACGTACAATAGAGAGGGATTAGTTTCTACTAAATGCTTTCTACATTACAAACAAGATACCTTCTCACAAACTTCATGCCCGTCAGTATAACCATTAAATACTTCAAAATTCTACAGCATACATTCACATTCATATCTCATGCAATTTTTTATATGCTGTATTACCATATCTCATGTGATCTCAGCCTTGTCTTTTTGTACTTTCCCTTCTTTAACAAAAGAGTTACGAAATTCAATTTTGCAATAGATGGATATCAATGATTTGGATTGAAGAAATATCGTACTTGTAGGGCCTCCAATGTTGACCACCAGTAACGGCTTTGGCAAAGGTGCAAACTCTTCATGCCAGGTGATAGCTGCAGCTCTAAGTGCAGTAAAATCAACTTGATGTAAAGCTCCTACTGTAAGTACCTTTGCAGAAAACACAAAGGCACAGCCCAGAAGTTGAACCAGTTTAGATACAACAGCTCTCAACTCAGAAATATACTACATATTACACGCTAAAACTTTATATAAATGTTGAGGATACCTACAACATGCTTATCAGGTGGTTCATGGGGTGTTATCCACTTTTGCAGAAAACGAGGAACTTGTTCCTTTCCTTGAGGAGTTAAAGGATAATAGTCATGCTTGGGGGTGATTACCAAGTCAAATCTATCCAAACGGGACCTTGGATGCTGAATCTGAAGTTGAAATGCAGCAGAGGCAAATAAATGAGATTTTCTTCTCCAGGCCCAAAACTATTCAAGAATTTACAAAAGATAAATGATGTAATGTCCAAATATGTATTAACAGCTTTCTTTGCAAGCTAAATAGGAAGACAGCAGCTACCATTAGCAGATCCTAAAATTAAGGAATCCTTAATGAGTCAACCAGTAATTTGGAAAAAAGATCTGGACACAAACGCTTCAGAAGTCTCTAGTCAGTGACTTGTGCACATTCAGTAAGAGGAGTTTTAATGGACTTGCAGCCTAATTTTTTCACCATTTTGGTTCCTCTAAAATATATAGCTAATATCAATAATCAGTTATCCTTACCAGGAGAATATCTATCACTCCTAAAGTCAGTCACTGGATAAGAAACAAGGCAGCTAAACAAAATTATTTAATAAGCCAAAAGGATTTCTCAAAAATTTAGTCTCTAATAGGCAACCAGTAAGAAACTACAGGACTAAACAAACTTATCAAATTTTAAAAAAGAACTTGCAAGACTAAATTGCATCTTTCTCATCTGAAAGTCGGACATATACGCATGCTTAAAGAAATGGATGTTGTCGTAGAGCATGAAGCAATGATCTACTTGGCATCAAACTCTTCACTCATTCTCCCCCCCCCCCCCCCCG
>MCJB01023179.1:148201-180261 GCA_002018475.1 Nicotiana obtusifolia | reverse complement strand
CCCCCCCCACAATTTAGTGGGCGTGTGAACACCGGAGAAAAAAATGCAAGAATAAAGCACAACCCGTTACGTACAAGCATCCTTCAGAGTAACATGGATTCCAAAACAGCACAAGTCAAATTCCTGACATCGTTTGTAAGAGCAACATGAACACCAAAATCTTTGAGCTTTGATTTGATTTAAAGAAAACCACATAGAATATTTATGCAACAACTAAATGATTGATAAGGTTCTGTGTCCTTTCTTGTTTTAACATCTTGTGCCTAAGCTTATAGATTGTGTACCGTTTACACGAATTGCATAGAAAGCATAACTTGCCAAAAGCATGGAAACTTCCTTCTTTTTTATTTATCCTTTTCTTTTTTGGTTAACTATGCAGGATCTAATCTCATCTGAGTTACTACGAAACTCATAAAATACCATATCTAGAACCTCATGGACACATTCTTGTATACGAATTTATTGTGGTTTTATTTGACAAAGCTATCAGTTCAAAACTAACAGTTAACCACTTGAGTTTTTGGAAGAGAAAGGGGGGCCCATAAGTTCGTTTTCTTGGTATGCTGCTAAATTCGTGTCCTTTGAATTGATCGTTTGACAACAGTGTTGTCAAAGCGCGCTTAAGCCCTAAAGTGAGGCGCAAAACATGTCGAGAGCTTCGCCTAGCTTAGCGGGCTCTTCAGTGCCGTCATCAAGGCTCTAAAGCATACTTTTCCTCGCCAATGGCAACACTAAACAATTGCTATTTTACTTTATCGTAATTTGATTCTAACAAAAATCCATTTTTGGGGTGCAACAAGAGTTTGTATACTCAAACGACATAAGAGGAATTTGCATTTATTGTAGAAATTTCATATATTTGTCTTTATAGTTGTTATTCATGCTAGTAATTATTATTCTTAAACTATACATACACATTTGTATTTTTCTGTATTTGCGTCTTTCTTCATAAAGCCCACGCTCTATTTATGCTTAGCGTTGAAAGCCCCCAACGAACCTTAGAACTTTTTTGCGCTTTGCCCATTTGATAACACTGTTTGACAAGAAAATGAGGCAACCTAATGCACGAGCTTCTAGATTTTGTAGGAGGATCAAATAATTGGCCAAGTAACAAAGAAGCAAATCAGGGTAGGCAAAATAAAAACGCATGCTGGCACTGGTCAAGACTTCCGCTTAGTTTTCCTCTTATTAAGAAAAATCAAGGTAAGCAAAAAAGGTTACAAGTGAACATGCCTGTAGTCCTCGTTCTATGTGCTAGAATTGAAGTAAGAAAATGGTAACTTAAAAGCAAAGGCAATAAGATCCTAAGCCCCAAGCAAAGTCTATAGGCAACTGGTAAAAGGTTATCAACCTTTTTACCAGTTAAGGAAATATTAACCACGGTTGATATAATCTCACTCTCCAAGTCTCAAGATGCAATATTTCAATTCCATGCCCACTATCTTTTCATATTATGACTTTTCTACCCAATAAATTCTGAAAGAACCCTTTCAGAATATACCTTTGCCAACCCTAAACTTTAGATTTCCCCAAGACTCCTATTTCTATGCATAGGATACCATCCAAACATTTCATAATTTTGTCCATTACTACTTTTAATCCCCTAGTGCTACAACACATACATGTCTAAAATAATTGCCAGATTATCAGCAAGCACATAACATAATAGTCCAGCAACTCTAAATCATTCTCTTTTTAACATCCGAGAAATCCACGGGGCTAGTGGCGCACGGTTCGAAACTTGGTAGATAATGAGTTCGCCAATCCACCCTTCTCCACTTAAAGACAAGGCCTTGTGTGCGATAGGACTCGAACCCGTGACGTGCGCCTACCCACACACTACGGATTGCACTCTTACCACTAGACCAAAGCCCTGGGCAACTCTAAATCGCATTCTTTCTCCTAATTCAATTTCATTAGGTCCATGTAAGAGTCAGGAAGAAACTCGTTACATCACTCATGCACATTTCCATCTATGTACAAAAGTATTTTCCTATTTAACATAGTTTGAGTTTCCTGCAGTTTTATCGATCCTCTATGTAAGCAACCAGTAATGGTCAACAATCGGCAGCATCTTCACCATCTAGACTAACCATGAGTACTTTCTGCCAAGTGAACTCAAATAGGACGACAAAAAGACATACAAAATTGAAAATTGTATTAAAAGGGAAAAAGAACTCACATATAAAGTGTGTTTGTCGGAGAGGCCGAGAGCTTGAACCAAGCCAATACTTTGGTTCTCAGAAGCAGGAAAACCAGTGCCGATGATAACAGCTCGTCTAATCACGCCATGTACTCCGCCTTCGAATATATCTGGCACACCGCCCATTCTTCGTGGACTTGCCGGAGGTTCTGGAAGCCGTATTGGCTTCATTTGTACTGAAATTTTGTAGCTAACTATAAGCAATCAAACCCTAAAACTTTGTGTATGTGTATAATTATGTGTGAATTGAATGGCGGCTTCAGTGAAAGAAAGCTGGGGATCGGAAGGGAAATAGGAGTTGTCTGAAAACCTGTGATGGATGGCTTTAGACAACCGCAAAGGCCAAACTCCTTCCTTTCGGTCTCTTCTTCTTCTTTCGTCTTTTCTATTTTTTGATGATTGTTTATGCGTGGGGAGGACGACAAGATTTTTCTCTTTCTTTTTCTTATATATTTCCCCGTTTCTTTTTTGGTGGTCAATTGCGGAATTTCTAACAACATGCTTAAACGAGGAGTAATTTGCAATTTCCATTCTTATATATGTACCTTTTTGTGATTTATACTTTATTTAATTTATTTAATGATATATATATATATTCTAATTTCCTTAATTCCTTACAAAATCATAAAAAGCCTTCTTGTCCAGCTATTTACAAGGGCAAAATAAGATAATAAATTTTAAAAAATAAAACTTAGTGTCAAGGACACTAAGGGCCCGTTTGGTTTGAGGTTGAGGAGTAATAATTCATGTATAAAATTTCTGCACAATTTATTATATTATTTGGATGATATTTTAAGGAGAATTAATTTCTGTATAAAACTTAGAACAACACATACGATATTTGGTTACGATGGAATCTCCATATTATTTTATGTAAAGTAGAGAATGAAATAAGAATATGTTTAGGGGTTTTAGGTATGAGCTATACCTAGATTAAAATATCAAAATAACGACACTACCTCGTTACTTGAATAGTCTTTCAACTGTAGAGGTTTTAACTTATTTTCATTTGTATTTTACTTCTTTGCTTGTGAGTGAATCTTGAACCATGAATAAATCATTTTTATTTTTTAATTGTAAAGTTAGTGCAACCCAGAGATTTGAAACTTCCGTGGTAGTGGTTTAATACCACCTAAGTCGTCATATTCTATTACTTAATTGATTCAAAAGTACCACAACAAGTGTAGCTCATAATGTGTACTGATTTTCAATACAACTAATTTTAAGGTACACGTATTGTGCATATACCTCATCTTAAGTAATAGAAATATTTTTTTTTTAAATCTTGTAACTTTTATTTTCGAAGTTATGTTTGGTTACATAATAAAGTTTAAGAAAAAAAGTGTAAAATCATGAAAATGATAATTAATGCCGATCTTATTTAGCTAATTCAATAAAGAAAAAACTCTATTCCATAGAAGTTCTTAAAATCTAAAATATTAGTTCTACTAAAAATAAGTTATTAACTGTAATAATAGTTTTATCCAACAGGAACTACACTTATGAAGGGTGAAAGTTGATCGATATTTCATCTTAGATTTTTTTGTTTTTATGATAGTATTAATATAAACAGATAGATTAGACTCGTCTATTGAAATGTTTTTAGTGCAAATATTGATCGTTAAATTACATTCCATCAAAATTATGGTAAAATTAAATTAGTTAAATTCAGAATTTTAGATATTAAACAGACTCTTGCATGTTAAATTTATTTTTTACTTTAGAATTATTTGTTAAAAGAATAGTTTAGTTTCTAAAGCTGTAAAAGTTAATTTGTCTGAGTACCTCCAACTCTGTGGCAGCTAACTTCATATAAGTTATTCCATAAATTTTTTGGTCATTAGGTAGCTCAAGCATTCTTACTTTTGGTTAGATTCTGTTCTAGAACTTCATAGTTATTTATACTTTCAAATTATTTGTTTTTCAAAATTAACCATCTAAATAATTTTGAAAAATAATTCTTGACACCTCACTAACTAATGCTTCGAAAGCTAAAATTCTTGTTGTTTCCAATAAATAATTTATTATTTATTCTTTTAAGTTTTAAGGATGTTTAGCTTTGTTTGTGTCTTAGGAAGAAACATGCTCATAGTTATAAATTAAACTATATGCCTACCTAAGATGAGAGGGTTATTTTTGGAGTTAAGATCACCTTATTATATATGGAAGAAATATACCACGGGCAAAAAATAGTTATTTTATCCTATTCAAATAAGGAATGTATTTAAATAGTAGACTAACTTTAAATTCCTAAAAATTATGAGATAGTTCGAATAAGATATTATTTAATGGTCAGATTTTATTAATTTCAAAATTATATATAATTTTATCTAATGTGATATTATTTTTAAAGGATAGAAAAGGTGAATGATTTTTCTTTAAGGACATTCGTTATTTTAATATAATATGATTATAGATAGATAGATTATGCTTTTGTCATTTCACTTGGCCAGTATTCAACATAAATAGGATGACATGATCTTTCTCTTCAAGTACCGAAAAATTTAAAACTGATTAACAGAAAGTAAATACAATATTTTTTTAAATCAGAGAAAACCTTATTTTGGGAGCTTTGGTGGTAGCGATTCTTCTTTTACCATCTCGGATTTTGGAGCTTAGGTGATAGCGATTTACCTTTTAATTACCATCACGGTTTGGGTGCATGATGGAAAGATTGATAAAATGTTACATGATATAAATAAAGAAAAATTTATACAATGTATTTATTTTAATAAAGGTGTTTAAATAAAGAATTATAAATATATTTTATAAGTTATACAAGAATATAATACACAAAATATAGTTGATTCGAACTTCTAAATATTAGAAAAATAACTAAATGATTATTCCTAGTTATTAGCAAAATTATTAAATGACGGCTCCTACGGATTAAGAAAAATAATTAAATGACTATTACGTCTAGTGTGAACTATATTTTAAAGGATAAAAAAGACGAACGACATTGTAAAGAACTTTGTGCTTTAATATAATACAAATAGATAGATAGAGCTTCAAAGGGACCAAAGAGTAGGAAGTCTTGTTAGAAAATCAATACATGGTGGACATGATAAATAACTGTTATTGTTGTTGTTCATTTATAATTTTAATAAACTTACGCATGACAAGTTTACAAATCACCAAAGGATGTGGTGCAGTGGATGGGGGTGCTCTTCCCTTAATTAGAATCTCGGGTTCAAGCCTTGAGTATGAAAAAATCCCTAGTATGCAGTGCAACTCTCCAAATGAACCCCTACTCGGCGCGAATTCGGATATAGTTAGACTTCAATACGGACCAGACATCGGGTGAAAAAAAAAAAAGAAAAAAAAAAGGACAAGTTTGCAAAAAATTTCGTCGGGGAAAAGGTTCATATACAGTTATATACAAGCATGTTCCTGTCCCCATGATTAGAGTAATACTTTATTCTTAAAAGAGGAAACAATTACCTTCTTCAACAATATGATAATCCAGAATTAATGTACTTCTTCTCTAATTAAGAAGGTACGTGCCGTATGTTCATTTTAACTTTTATAACCAAAACTTCATGTCTTTATAGTATATTGGAAAGGATTTTTATAAGTTCAAGTTTTGATTAATTTTAAAATCCTAATTATTAGGATAGTTCAAATAAGGAAATGTTCAATATGTAAATTTTAATTGATTTCAAAGTGCTAAATTTTAGGAGAATAATTAAATTACTATTTTGTCTAATGTGAACTCTATATTTTTAAGGGTAAAAAAGACGAACAATATTTCGCTAAGGGCCTTTGTACTTTTAATATAACTAGCCTTAGGGTACGCGCTTCGCGCGTGTGCCTATGTATATATAATATATTTGAGTTTTAGAATAAAATTATATTACAAAATATAACTTTCAGAAAATATCCTAATTAGTTAGATTGTCTAATGTGAAATTTATTTTTGAATGGTAAAAATGTCGATCAATACTTCGCGAAGGGCGCCCTTTTAGAGTACACTCTTAGCATGTCTACTCATATTTGACATTCAATTCTCATGTGTCATTTAAGTATTTCTTGAAGCTGATATTGAGCTAAAGAGTATTATAATTATGAAAAATGAGTTAGTTTATATCTAATTATAGTATTTAATAAAACGTGTATTTACATTTTAGTACATAAAAATTATTGAAGGAGTGTTAGATTAAACAGTAATCGACATATTATTATATACTATAAAAAATCAAACGTTTTTTTTTTTTCACAAAAAAAGTAGCTTTCTATGTCTTATTAAGATAGAGTTAATTGCTTATAATTCTACAAGTAATTTAAACCTACAACAAATAATAACTACTTTTTACTTATTCTTTAACTCAAATTCTCGGGAAAAAAATCTTATTTAGTGATAAAAGACATAGAAAAAGTACTATCTAGCTATAAAAAACGTCTAATATCAAACAAATAATTAATGTTGTTATCTATTAAATTCGTGTTTCAATAAGAAATTAATAAGTTAATTACCTTTTGTTTGTCTTAGTTTAATAACAACTTTCAATATCAAAAATACGTCTTTGAAAGTGCATGTCAAGATTGTGCATATTTAGTTTTTATCGGATGCAAAATATAGTACCATATTTATAAGTAGAACTACGTTGATTTTGAATTCCTACCTAGTTCAAATATGGAAAATATTATTAACAAAAAATTAGTTGAAATCAAACTCCTTAAATTAGGAAAATAATTAAATAGTTATTCCTAAATATTAGACAATTAATTAAATGTTATTCCTAAATATTAGGAAAAGATTTTGATATGACTATTTTATCCAATATGAATTCCATTTTTAAAGGGTAAAAACGCGAATGACATTTTGCCAATGGCCTTCGTGCCTTTAATATAACTAGTTTTTGTGTACGTGCGTTGCACGTGTGTATCATGTATAAAAAATAATAAATTATTGTACGTATATTCCATAACATCGAGTATACAACTCAAAAAGATTACGTAAATATTATTAAATAATATTTGAGCTATAAAATAAATAAATATATAAATAAGGGTAAGTTTTTGACAATGTTAGAAGTTAATCGATTTAGCTAGTTTAATAAAAGAATAACTTTCGGCCCACATACCTCACTTGTCCTATAATGACTTTAAGCCTTACTTTCGATTCACGAAGTTATTTGATTATCTTTTTTTGTGTGTGATTAATTAGCAAAATTTATTATAAAGAAGGTAATAATAAGATTGTAATACTAATTTATTCATCTTTTATATTTTGTTAGAATTAACGTTGAAAACATCTTTATATTTGGTCAGAATTAAGAAGAATATTGAGAAAAATGTACATTATTTTAGTTATATAAATATGGACGACCAAAGTATGAATATCTTACCTTGTTTTCAACTATTGTGAGTTGTATATTTATGTTTCTAATTTTTCCATTTTTTTCTCATCATTTTTGACAAAACTAAACTTTTAGAATTATTCATAGTAGTATAAATTTTTATGGTCAGTTAAGAGTTATAGGTAGTCAAACTATGGACTATACGTTTAATTCTTTAATGATAGATTGTAGTGGGTTGTATATACAGTTTTTCATTATTTTTTCATCTTTTTCTCCCACATTGTTTAAATTATTATCTTTTACAATTATTCACAGTACGATATAGTTTTTTAACGTCGGACTATATTATAAGTTATAAGTAATCAAAATATGGACTACACTTTAAATATTTAATGTTTGAAGTATATGTTTTGAGAAAATAATTATATAATATGACAATATATACAATAATTTAAATATTTAAATATTAGA
This sequence comes from Nicotiana obtusifolia, assembly GCA_002018475.1. Taxonomy (NCBI): domain Eukaryota; kingdom Viridiplantae; phylum Streptophyta; class Magnoliopsida; order Solanales; family Solanaceae; genus Nicotiana; species Nicotiana obtusifolia. The sequence goes on along the minus strand of MCJB01023179.1, from coordinate 172,284 downwards.
AAAGAAGTGTACATCTAATTGGAACTTTGAAATGCTTATCAAAGTGATATACGTATGTTCGTAATTTGTAGGTCTACGCCAATAAAAGAATAAGTGAATATTTTGGTTTATATAAAGTAAAAATTTAGTTAATTTCAATATCCTAAGTATTAGGACTTCCTATATAGCAGTTCAAAGTTTTAGTTGATTTAAAACTTCTAAACATTGGGAATAAAATTAAATGACGATTTTGTCAAGTATAAACTCTATTTTAAAGTGTAAAAAATACAAACAACATTTCGCTAAGGTTAGGGTACGCGCTTGCGCGTATATCCATATTGATAACTACATAAGTTTAAAAAATCACATAGATATTACTCCCTCTTATCCACATTAATTATTTTTTTGGCTACTTTCACACATATTAAGGAATTCACCTTTTAATATTAATTAACGATGAAATTGACCATATTAGCCTTAGTTTTTCACTGAAAATACAATAAATACCCTTAGGCTCTTTATTCCAAGGACAACTTTGAAAAAATGTTAATTCCTTCTGAATACATGAAAAAATTAAATATTATGGACTATAAAGAAAAGATCAAAAAATCAATTAAAGTGGACGGGGGAGGGAGGGGACTATAAAATACAGTCAAACCTCTATAAATTAATAATGTTAAGACCATGAAATTTTATTAATTTAGCGAGGTATTAATTAATCGCGTAAATTAATAATTATTAATTTATAGAGTATGTAGTTTATATATCTACAATGTGAATATGTATGAAATACATGAATTTAATTAATAAGTATTAATCATGCATATTAATTAAATTCATGTATTTTCATTGATAAATGTATAGTATTCCATACATATCTCAAGTTAAATGTATAAATCCACTCAGCTATTAATGTAGTTACATGTACTAACATTAACTAAGTATAAAGAGAGTTATTACATACAACTATACAAATCAAAAGAAAAAATGGCTTCTCATCTCAAAGGTATAAAAAAATCAACCATGACAGTTGGTATGCGTAGAGAATTATGTGAGTACAAACAACAAAATCCAGCATGCACTCAAAAGAAATTGCAACAGTAGGTGTCAGAGAAGTTTAATTTGCAAGTTAGTCAAGCTACAATATCAAATACAATCAAGAGGTCAGCAGAGTATCTATCAATTTCTGACATTCCGAAAGATGATGCCAAAAGACATAAAGCTGCCAAATTTCCAAAATTAGAGAAGGCTCTGTACGAGTGGTTTGTTCATAACCAAGAGCGCGTTAATATGAGTGGGGAACTAATTGTAACAAAGGGAAAAGAGTTTCTAAAAAAGATGTATCCCATTGATACACCTGATTTTCATTTTTCTCAAGGTTGGCTAGAGCGCTTCAAATCAAGACACGGCATCAAGACATATCGTCGTTTTGGAGAAAGTGGTTCGGTTAATGTGGAGGTGGTGGAGAACAATTTACAATCCATAAGAGAGAAACTTAATCAGTTTGCTATGAAAGATGTTTTCAATATGGATGAAACTGGATTGTTCTACAGGCTACAACCAGATCGTTCTCTTGCAACAAAGCAACTTGAAGGTAAGAAAAAAGAGAAGGAAAGACTTACAATTGTTATTTGCTGTAATAAGGATGGTTCTGAGAAAATTCCTTTATGGATAATTGGGAAGTACACAAAACCACGTTGTTTCAAGAATGTGAATTTGGGTAGCATAGATTGTGAATATCGTGCCAACAAAAGAGCATGGATGACTGGGATTTTATTCCAAGAATACGTTCAACAACTTGATGCAAAAATGTATGGTAGAAAAATTCTTTTAATTGTTGATAACTGTCCTGCTCATCCAAAAAACATTGAAGGTTTGAGAAATATTGAATTATTTTTTTTGCCACCTAACACAACATCAAAGATTCAGCCTTGTGATGCAGGGATCATACGAGCTTTTAAGATGCATTATCGGCGACGGTTTTATCGAAATATTTTGGAAGGTTTTGAAATTGGGAACCCGAATCCAGAAAAGATTAATGTTTTAGAAGCAATAAATCTTGCAATCTCGGCATGGAAAATAGATGTCCACTCAAGTACTATTGCAAATTGTTTCAGGCATTGTAAACTCCGATTGCCATATGGTGAATCCTCGGAAAATCAAGAACAAATGGACAATGACAGCTTACAACAATTGCAGAATCTAATCAATGGATTGAATTATCGTCATGCAATGAATGTTGAAGATGTTTTGAACTATCCGGGAGAAAATGACACAAGTTTGGAGTTGCCTACGGATGAACAAATAATTGAGAGTCTTATGGAAAGCAACAAAGAAGATGAAGTGGAAGACGATAGTGTGGAATTAGAACAAGTTTCGCACAAAGATGCTTTGAAAGCAGCAATCACCTTACATCACTTTCTTTTACAATATGAGAACTCTACACCAGATTTTCTTAATGCTCTAAGAAAGGTTAGAGATGAGATTCAAGGTGATATTAATTTTAAAAAGAAACAAGTAACATTAGATTCATATTTTCAGAAATCTTCTTAGATTAGTTATGAATTATATGAAAATATTTTTACAGATCATGAATTATTAATTTATATGTCAAATGGGACCTATATGAATTTATTTTTTCGTATTATCTTATAAATTTAGCGAATTATTAATTTACCACGTTGGTCCCGACTAGGGACCGGAGAAAATTATTATTTTAGCGAGATTATTAATTTATCGAGTATTAATTTAACGAGGTTCTACTGTAATGTGTTAGAGTTAAAAGTAAAAAAAAAATGTATAAATTCCTAAAAATGATGAATATTGACCCTATTTAGCTATGGCGCAATAAAGGAAATAATCATGTCCCATTATATTCTATGAATGCCCTTATTGTGATTTTGAGGACTTTTATGAGAATATTTAAGAAAATTATTGATATTTAATGATCTAATACTAAAAATAAACAATACAAAATATTTTTACCACTACTATTTAAAGATTTGATAAACAATATATATCAAGAAAATTAATTTTTTGAACTTTTAGAGTTTTGGGAATGAGAAGTGTAGCTTATAGCTCTTAAAAATTTGATACATGACAATTTAAAATCTAAATTTGACTAAAGTTTAGTTAATAATTTACAACAAATAATTAATATATGAAAAACAATATATGGACATGTCATTTGCTGGAATAAATGCAAAAAGAGAAAAAGTTAATTTATGACAACTCAAATGGGATACAACTTATCTTTTACTATTTCGTCTTTATTACTTCAAGTTTTTATTTTACCAATCTGACCCTTATATTATATTATAATTGGTTTTTTTTATTGCTTTCACTACCAATGCTTAGTCTGTGAAAATAAATTTATATACCCTAATTAAGAGTTTGTCGACTTGAAATTTTATTTTATTATATGATAAATTTAAAAAGAATTTAATAGGATTCTTTTGCTAGTTAGTTGTATAATTTAGATATATAATTATTTATTCTCAATATGAACGAAAATAATTTATTTTTATTGATTCAAATTCTTAAAAAATTATCTATAGTTTACATATTTAACTATAATTATAAGTTTATATTATGAATTCGATGCTCAAGAGGATAATTTTTTTTTTTTTGATATGATCATATTTCACTTTTGAATTGTATGCAGAATAATTAGTGTTGTTGATTCTCGCCAACTACTTTTCTGACCTCTTTTTGTCACGATCCAAAATTCATTATAGGTCATGATGACGCCTAACGCCGGCGTCATGCAAGCCAACAGTGATTGATCAACTTAATTACTCATTTTTATTATCTGAAATTATAATTCCCATTAATTAAATAGCATAAAATGAAGTTTCAACGATGAAATGATAATAATTACGTGAACTGCCATAATAACATCCAGTAGGAACCCCCAAAACCCAGTGTCACAAGTGCAATAGCATCAACTAGGAAATATAATAAAATACAACATGTGTCTGGAATACAAGTTAGACAGGGGAATATAAATAACATAGATGGAGACTCTGTATGCTGCATATCGTAATATAGAATGCAGGTCACCTAAAGTCCCCGCAATAGCTGCGGCTCTGCTAAGAGACCACCAGAAATGTAATCTTGCACAATAAATGAAGAACATGTAGTATGAGTACGTAAATCAATGCATACCCAGTAAGTATCTAGCCTAACCCCAGAGAAGTAGTGACGAGGGGTCGACATCGACACTTACTAGTGGTCCAATAAATCATGTATAGTAAGAAGTAAACAAGTACGAGGAAGAGTAAATAAACGGTATTAACCCAATATAAAATACGAGGTACAATTCTCCTTTGAACAGTAAACTCAACCTCTCAATTAGCAGCTACCTCCTCAACCAGAGTATATCTAAAATAGACCTCACCAGATAGGTCGTCATAACTCAAATCAAGAAAAAAAAATACGGCTACGTTGATTTCTTATCAAAAATTACGCACGATGTTGCCGAGGTGAACGGCCCGGTCCATAAGAGTGTTTTATATAAATGACGCGGCGAATAGCCCGATCCCATCATAATGTGTGCACTGCCGAGGGTCGAAGGACACGAACCATAGATGCATCAATTATACTGCCGAGGCGAACGACCCGCTCCCATGAGAATATGACACTTTAACGGGTCCTTGACCTCGCTCACAAAGATACGCGTGAGTTATGAAATTTAAGAAAGCTTTTTAATGAAAATGCACAACGCTCGAGAATTTTGAAAGGAAAAATACAAATTATTACACGGATTATCAAGTAGCTCGTCACATCTTTACGATAGCGAGCCTATCACCCTATGCAAGTCTAGTCTCAAGTAGCAACGCGAAATTAAGGAATTAAACGAGCAGAGATAACTCAAATAGTACAATTATAGCATGGCGTATACCTAAGTCTACCCGGACATAATCTGAAATTTTAACATATGCACGGACACCCGTCACCTCATACGCGCGTAGCTCCCACAACATGTAGCACATAAGAATATAATACCTATGGGGTAAATTCCCCCTCACAGGATTAGACAGGAGACTTACCTCGCTCCGAAGTTCCATAACCGGCTCCAACGCCTCTCTAACACCTCAAACCAAATGCCCATCGATCCAACCTAGTCAAATAATCATGAAAAACCAATAAAAATATACTCCAACATCATAATTAATTTATTTATAACAATTTCCAACTCTGCTCGAAAAAGTCAATAAAGTCAACCCTCGGGCCCACATGCCCCGATTTCGAAAATTATTGAAAATAAATATTACTCATAACTCATATGGTCTAAATCCAGAAAATCATCCAATTTCATCCATAACTTGACCCTCATATCAAGGATTTACCATTTCTCAATTTTGGGACTCAAAATCTCAATTTCTACAATCCAAACACGAATAAAAATAATAACCAACGGAAATAATAATGGATAAATATCAAAATAAAGGTTATATATTTACCCCCTTGTTGAGACGAGAACAACGCCGCAAAAATCACCTCAAACGGAGCTCTAGAACTTAAGATATGCCCAAAATACTAAAATTCTCGGTTTAAAACACTGTCTAGATGATTTTTCTTCATCACCTTCGCGAGAGACCTTCACGTTCGCGATGAGCAATTTTTCGCGTTGACAGGTCAATCCAGAAATCCTTCTTCACGTTCACAGAACCTCTCTCGCGTTTGTGAAGAACAAAGCTTCGCACTAGAAACCAGCAATTTTGTCCGACAGGGAAATGGGTGTAACTCTTTCATACGACATCGAAATTCGACGATTCTTATTGTTATGGCTCCGTACCGATTTAATGGTTTAATATGATCACAAATCAAATGTCATTTGCTCAATATAGAGCCCTTTATGCCCAAATAAACGACGCTGAAACATCAAATAATAGCGCGACACCACCCAAACACATATGAAACACACCCGAGACCCACGGTACCCCGTCCAATCATACAAACCAGTTTCAAAACATAACAAGAACCTACTCGGGCCTCAAATCATACCAATTAATATCAAAACTATGATTCGACGGTCGAAACCTTCTTTAAAATTTCAAACATTCAAGCTTCGACGAATGCGTCCGATTCATACTTAAACATTCCATAATGACGCCAATTTTTTCGTGCAAGTCACAAATCACGATACTAACTTATTCCAAGACTTGGAACCTCAAACGGACATCATTAACATCAAAATCTATTTTAAAAGCAAACTTATGAAATTCTAAAACTTTCAAAATGCCAACTTTCCATAATAAGCGGCGAAATGCTCCCGGACCAACCGATACTCAACCTGAACACGAGTCCGAAATCATCATGTGAATCTATTAGAACCTTCAAATCTCGATTCGGAGGTCGTTTACTCAAAAGTCAAACTTTAGTCAATTCTCCCAACTTAAAGCTTCCGAAATTAGAATTTTCCATATGAATCAACGCTGAACTTCCCGAAATTCGATTCCAACTACACGTACAAGTCATAAACACATGAAGTGAAACTACTCAAGGCCTTAAATCACCGATCGACGCACTAGAGCTCAAAAGACCAGTCGGGTCGTTACACTCTTTTTCCTTACCTCTTTTATATCTTTTATATTTCTAAATATTATTATTTATTTTAATTGTTAAATCTAATATTTAAATATTATATATTATTTGGGTTAAAAGTTGCCCAAATTTGATATGCAAATGTATTATGGTTCATATATGTATAGTTCAAACGCAAAGAATTACAGTTATTACTATATCCAAATAAATAAATAATTTATATTAGATAATTAAAATATTTAATAGTTTTAAAGTCCTATATTAAGATTTCTTACATAGTTCAAATAAGGAATGATTTAATAAATAATATTTTAATTAATTTCAAAAAGGTATGACTCTCTAAAGTATTAACCATTATTTTATGTCTAAAATTAATAGACTACAGTTATGTTACATTTTTTTTCCAAATAAATAAATGATTTATATTAGATAATTAAAATATTAATTAATTTCAAATTCATGTTTAAAATTTCTTACATGGTTCAAAGCAATAATTAGATAATGATTTTAGTTGATTTTGAGAATTGGATAAGTTTTTAAAGTATTAGCCACTGTTCCAGGTATAATCTTTGCACCACTATCCATGATAATCGTTTGCTTGGGAATATATTTGTCGTTGTATATACTTTTACAATTTCTACAAAATTTAAACATGAAAAAATAATATTACTCAGTTAAAGTTTTAAATATTAAGGCTTCTTATCTAATTTAAAAAAGAAAAAATTTAATAACTAAAATTTATTTGATTTAGAAGTCCTAAATATTAGAAAAATAGTTAAAATTATAATTTTATCCAATATAAAATCAGTTTTTAAACGGTAAAAAGAACGGACAACATTTTTAAGGAGCTTCGTAATTTTAATATAATATAGATATAAATAGATATAGATAGATAAAGAAACATATAATTTAAGTTACATAAAGTGATCAAAATGTAATACAACAAAGCAAGCATTAAAAAATAATTAATCTCCACATAATAATCTCTATATTACTAATTTATACATAACTAATATCTGCAAAAATAATACCTTCGTAATTAGTACCTGCATAATTCATTCCGAAACAAATGACCCGTAGACACCGAGGTTTACTCCACCAAAATCAAAGTGTTAGCACACCAAAGACTCTTTAGATATTTCTAGAAAGATATGTCACTATGCTCTAATGGAGTATAAGCTAAAAAGATACAACAACTAATTTTTTCAATTTTGTTATTGGCATAACTCCGATCTTTGATGAAACATTTTGATTGAATACACGCAACTAGTAGGATATGTATGCTTTCCTAGCTTCTCCTTTTTTTTGTGTGTGTGTATAAAAACCATGCAAATAGAAGTTTGTTTAATTAATAATGCATGATTGCATCTCGTTGTTCTTTGGTTCTGTTAGTTCCAATAAAGAAAAATATATATTATAGCAGAAGAACTCATTGATAAAGAGTTGAAAATTTAAGGATGACTATTTAGAATATGGTTATGCAATTTGCTATAAAATATTAGATGTAGGTTGTTATCTCAAATGAAAAGGTTCAATCACGGCATGCCGTTTATAAAAATTTTTAGTCGCAAATTGTAAAGCCACTTCGACTGAAATCTATTATTTTAACAAGTTCTTAGTATTTAATTGTGTTTTTCCCACTCTACCCTCTTAAGTAATTTTTAAAATTAACTTTTTGCCATTCAGCAAGAAAGTAAAGAGATTTGGCTGCATCTTGTTGTAATCATACATAGAATAAAGTGTAAATTATAAAAGAGTGCACACTTTAGGGGTGCAAAATACAAAGAACTCCAAAATGAGCGTACCACATCATATTACACTACAACTTTGTTACTCAAAATACTCCTTCTATTTTTTTTCTCGGAGAAAATACTCCTTCTATTAAAAATACAATTATTTCCCTAATTTATGAGTTATAATAGTGAAATTTTCAGGAATATATACGAAGTCAACATAAAAGATATGTGTACAATTACATTAATTACATCAAATAATATATATATTTTCTTCCGACCTCCACACATTTTTTAATCGCTTGTTGCAACTTGTAACAATGTTAGTAATCATGACTTTACCAACAGGCTTCATTGAGAATCTACCGACATGAAATAAATTATCGTGGCAAGAATTTCAATACTTTTCTTCTTTGCATCAACATATAAACTTATATGAACAAATAAAAGAATCCATCTTCGAACACAATTAGTGAAGATTCACAATCATTTAAGAACAAAACATAATTTATACACACTGCAAAATGTTTGGTGTGTAAAAGAATTTTCGCGAAGGATAGTGTATATAATAAAGATTTAACTATAGTTCGAGTATTATGTATTAAGTCGTCTATATAAAAGCTTAGGACTGCCAAACTTAACTTTAAATATACCTATTAAAATTTTAAACTTAATTTTTTTTTTTTAATAAATTTCGGCTATAACTTAAACAAGTGTCCTAAAAACTTGCCCGTTAAACTGTGTAGCAAGTAGCAAAACATGATGGTCAAAATCAATTTTGCGAAATAGCCCTTAAATGAACGCCTCCTTAAAACGGTCCCCCGGCCGCCGGTAGTGATCAACAGACAGAAAAGGCGAGAAAGCTGAAGATTCGAATCATTTACAAAACACAGAAACTAACGCATGGCAACTCAGACGTGAGTGGCCTTCCTCCATTTGAGCTCCGAAGCAACCTACTGCTTCAGAGCAAACATACAAAAATCTACTCTTCGCTCACTTCCATCATTAAATTAACAAGTGCTGCAAATGGACATACTATTCGCTCAGATCCAAGCCGATCTCCGTTCAAATGACGCGCTCCGTCAATCAGGAGCACTTCTCCAAGCTCTCCAACAATCCGCCGCCGGCAGAGACATCTCCGTCCTTGCCAAATCCGCCGTCGAAGAGATCGTCGCATCACCAGCTTCCGCCATTTCGAAAAAACTCGCATTTGACCTAATTCGCTCGACACGGCTCACCGCCGACCTCTGGGAAACAGTCTGTACTGGAATTCGCAACGATCTCGACTTCCCCGATCCCGACGTTACTGCTGCTGCTGTGTCTATACTTGCTGCTATTCCGTCTTACCGTCTCGGTAAGCTTATTACTGACTGTAATAAGCAGATCTCTAGTTGTTTTGATTCTACGAGTGATAATCTCCGTTTTGCTATAACTGAAACACTTGGTTGTATCCTTGCACGTGATGATCTGGTTACATTGTGTGAGAATAATATGAATTTGTTGGATAGGGTTTCTAATTGGTGGATTAGGATAGGGCAAAACATGCTTGATAAATCTGATGCTGTTTCAAAAGTAGCGTTTGAGTCTGTAGGGAGATTGTTTCAGGAGTTTGAGTCGAAAAGGATGAGTCGTTTGGCTGGTGATAAGCTTGTGGATAGTGAAAATTCTGTTGCTATTAGGTCTAATTGGGTTTCTTCTATGGTTGAATTTGTTTGGAGGAGGAGGAATGCGTTAATGGCGCGGTCGTTGGTTCTCCCAATAGAGAACTTTCGAGCTACGGTTTGTCCGCTTGTGTATGCTGTGAAGGCGGTAGCTTCAGGTTCGATAGAGGTGATCAAGAAGCTATCGAGGTCTTCCAAAAGTGGGAATGCTAGTTCGTTAGAGACTGTGAGTGCGGAAAGGTTTGTGGGTGTATCTGATGTTGTTTCACATTTGGCACCTTTTTTGGCATCGTCTTTGGATCCATCCTTGATATTTGAGGTGGGAATTAACATGTTATACTTGGCTGACGTTCCTGGAGGGAAACCCGAGTGGGCATCCACTTCCATCATTGCTATTCTCACTCTTTGGGATAGGCAAGAGTTTTCTTCTGCAAGGGAGAGTATTGTAAGAGCTGTTGTCACCAATTTGCATCTTCTTGATCTCAGCATGCAGGTTGGTGCATCTGTTGCCTTCTTTTTTCCTCTTTTGATGACAAATAGGAATTGTTGATTTGGCTTATTAACTACTGACCCTGTATGATGATAATCTCTGAAACTGATAGTAGATTCTGAGTACATCATTTCACTTTTCAGTAGCTGTTACTGAAATCGTGTCACATTGAAGTATTACATTAGTTATTTATCAAAATAAATAAGTATAACATCAACCATTGAAAGGGATAACTGTGTTTCCTGATGCAAGCTACTATAATCACTTCTCCATGCCTCAGTTCTGCATTATGCTAATGTTTGCTGCGAGTTGTTCAGCAATCTAGCAGGTGTATATTACTGTGCAAATAGATTATGCTCTTCATTTGAAGTTTCCTTCTTGAGAATTCTATATATCAATATGAATTGACTACACGCAAATGGTTTCATTTCAATCCTGTGGGTAGAAATCTCTTTGTTTGCTTTGCTTCTTTCTTTTTTCATTTGTCCTTAGGTTAGTACAATCTACCTTCATTCTTGTGTTTCTGAATTCAGTGCACATGCCTTAGAGATCATTGTTGGCTTTTTTCTCCTTGTTAATTTGATTTCAAAAGTAAAAAGAGAAACATGTCTCACCCTTGGACTTCTAGCCGGTTGGACATGTTTGTAGAAATATTGTTCAATTTCCATCTTCCTTCACCTCTATGATCTTGGTGTATCAGAGTTGGATCTTTTAGTGATATAATCGTGCATTTGGTTGAGAATTATACTGATTCGACTATGAAGGAGAAGTGATATACTTCCAATTTTCATGATGGCCTTGTCAATTCTTCATTCAGTCATTGTCTAGAGAACACCTATTAATTAATTTACTTTCTGCAGGTTTCTTTATTTAAAAAGTTGCTTCTTATGGTGAGAAACCTGAGAGCAGAGTCAGATCGCATGCATGCTTTAGCATGCATCTGTCGAACTGCTCTATGTGTTGATCTTTTTGCAAAAGAGAGTGTTAGAAGGGGGCAAAAACCTGTTCCAGGAACTGATATTGCTTCACTTTTTGAGAATGCAAGAATAAAAGAGGACCTCCATAGTGTAACTAGTAAAAGCTTGTTTAGAGAAGAATTAGTTGCAATGCTGGTTGAGAGCTGCTTTCAGTTATCACTACCACTTCCTGAACAAAAGAATTCAGGTATGGAAAGCAGAGTTATTGGAGCGTTAGCCTATGGAACTGGTTATGGTGCGTTAAATTGGACAGAACCAGCTTTGGAAGTGGTGGAAGTTTGTAGACCATGTGTCAAGTGGGATTGTGAGGGTCGAACATATGCTATTGATTGCTATCTGAAGTTGCTTGTCAGGCTTTGTCACATTTATGATACAAGAGGGGGCGTGAAAAGAGTCAAAGACGGGGCTTCTCAGGACCAGATTCTGAATGAAACTAGGTTGCAGAATTTGCAAAGAGAGCTTGTCAGAGATCTACGTGAGGTTGGTAGAGCTTTAATAGTTACTTAATGCCATGTGTAAGATGCATTTTATCATTTGAGCTTGTTCTATGCCACAGAATTGTACTTTGTAACATTAATTGCCTCGTATTATTTTCCCAACATAGCCGAAGTTACTCAAGTTGCCTAAGGATTATGTTGTGTTCACACATACTGAGCAAGTCTTTACATATGTTCTTGTCTTGTTGATCCTACCTTAGGTGTTAGTCTTTCTAAAATTACACACGAAATTTTCATCTCTGATATTTGAATAGTTTTGGATAATTGTAGCTCAATATTTTTCTTAGCCTTTTCAATTGATAACTTTTTTTTATAAAAAAACCTGTGCTATGATGAAATTGAGCTGCATTGGAGTCTTTTCATCAGTGTGTCATCAATTAAAGAAACTCTATACCTTTTCCGACTGTATCCCCCTTCCTCCTAGATAAAACTGAACTGAAGGAAAGAGAAGTAAACCTATATAACCTGAAGTTATTATTGATGCTTTTCTTCTGCTTTTATGTTTTATTTATTTATTCATTTTATGTTTTTTCTGCAGCAGGCTCACCTTTTGTCATGTTCCAATTGAGTCAATTCCCCAAATGGTCATCCAAGTTATAGGAATAACTCACTAAATTACTTTTGAAATTTTTTTGGAGAACAAAGTCATCAAACTTTGACCATATCTCCAACAAAATAAAACAAGCCGGAAAGTTTAATTCTCTCACCAGAAGTTTACAGTGCTTCCCATTTTTTAACATGAGACCCATTAACCCCATTCTAAATTATAAGACCCATTTGACCCATTTCAAATGGGTCTTTCATAAAACAAATGAAGTTTGTGTATTAAGGGACTTACTGTACAAGCGTGCAATTAAGAAGATTTTGTATTTAAGAGATTCTCTTTGACTGGAAATAAGAAAGAGGTTAGTAAAAACAAGACAATCTTCGGAAATGCATAATTATTATGCATTTCTGCACATCTAAAATACAATAAAATTTTATTTTTACATTGGCTTTTAAACAAAGAAGCAAATTAATCTTGCTAGTAAAAACCCTCCAAATTCAGCGACACGCACTATATATTGAGGGCCAAGACAAGCTATATATGAAGAGTACTTTCAGAGATAACTGCTAAAATAATAAAGTTGCAGAATATATTGCAACATCAACTTAAACAAGACAAGCATAGATAGCAAAAAGTATTGACATTCCATTCCAATAACTGCTAAAACGTTGCTTATTAGACAACACTAGCAGACCGTAAAAGTTGATATAAAATATATACCAACACCAGTTTTAGCAAAAGAAGACACAAATATTGTATCTAAAGATGTGCTCCACATAACTAACTTTCAGTGCCTATGTCTAATGGGTCTTATGTTAAAAAATGGAAAGTCAACTGTAAACTTCCGGTGAGAGAATTAGACTTTTCAGCTTGTTTTATTTTGTTGGAGATATGGGCAAAGTTTGATGACTTTGATGTCCAAAAAAATTCAAAACTTACTTTAGCGAGTGATTTCTGCAACTTGAATGACCATTTTGAGGATTTGACTCTGCTAAAATCTTTTGTACTTTGTATTTTGCTAACCAGGTAACATACTCTTTCTTAATTTGTCTGAAACTTACATCTTGCAGGTGAACACACCTAGAGTATGTACTCGGCTTATTTGGGCTATCTCAGAGCATATTGATCTTGAAGGTTTGGATCCACTTTTGGCTGATGATCCAGAAGATCCCCTGAATATAATTATATCAAATATACACAAAGTTCTCTTCAACATAGATTCATCTGCCAGCACCACAAATCGCCTTCAGGATGTTCAAGCAGTTCTTCTGTGTGCTCAGAGGTTGGGATCACGTAATGCCCGGGCAGGGCAATTGCTAATAAAAGAACTTGAAGAGTTTAGGAGCAATGCATTAGCTGATTCAGTGAACAAACATCAGTGTCGGTTAATACTGCAGCGGATCAAATATGTCTCCAACCACTCGGAAAGCAAGTGAGTGGAACGTCATTCTTTCCTCTTAAATGGTAATGTAGCTCACATGATGCCCAGAACTGATTACCCTGTAAAATGCCTGAGATGAACGGAAAACTCTTCATTGAAACTCAAACTCCTCCAAAACCATTTGGCCTCTAGATTGCTGTTCAGAATCCCTCATCTCTTTTGGTGATATAATGTGAGAGTTAACCTGAAAGGATTATTGTAGTTTGTTTTATTAACTTCCGCAGATTGTATCCTCTCTGCTCCTCCAGAGGGAAGGTTTTGTGTTTAAATTAGCTTGATCTGTGTAAGCAAATGAGGGGGTTTAGTTGGTTGTAGGATATAATTTATCTGAAAAGTTTAACTTTATTAGCAAACCTGTGAATCATTGTTGGATGATATGTCTGTTTTCTTTCCCTTCTCCAAGGTGGGCTGCTGTTGGTGAAGCAAGAGGAGATTATCCATTTAGCCATCACAAGTTAACTGTTCAGTTTTATGAAGCAGCTGCTGCTCAGGACCGAAAGCTGGAAGGATTGGTTCACAAGGCTATTTTAGAGCTTTGGAGGCCTGATCCTAGTGAGCTAGCCCTATTGCTGGCTAAACGAGTCGACTCAACTTTACTCAAGGTTCCTCCAAGTGCATATGCTTTGACTGGCAGCAGTGATCCTTGCTATGTTGAAGCATATCATTTAACTGATCCAAGTGATGGAAGGATTACTCTGCACTTAAAGGTCAAGATCTCTACTTCTCTCTTTATTGTTATAGTTGATCTTTGTTTCTTTTATGTTCTGCATCTTTGTAATCATGAAGAAAAAATCACTGGCTGTTAAGTCACGTCATCAACATATCTTATTATAGCTTTGTTGTCTAAAATCACACATTGGTTAAGTGTATGGGCTATTATCTTTTTCATATGGTTTTGGACAATTCATACTGTTTGAGCTAGCTTTTGTTATGAGTTAAGCCCAAAATCCATTTTCTTAACATGGTGTCAGAGTCGAATCCACCATGTTATTCTGCTATTCATTGTCGGGCCACTCATGTTATGTTACTCTGTGCGCTATATGTCGAGCCCTGGGTGTGCTGGAGATGTTAAAATCGCCCACCAGTCAAATGTAGGGCTGTAATCTCATGCGGTTTTGAATAATTCTCACCACTTGAACTAGTTTTTGGGATTGAGTTAGGCCAAAGGTCCACTTCCTTAACTAGCTTAATGGTTTTTATACAAAATTGGCTGCAGCAGTGCCGATGAGAATATGTCTCCACTGAATCCTCTTTTGCTTGTGTAATCATAGTGGTCTGGTATTAATTTTTAGGAGTGGCAGCAATCGTATTAAAATACTCTCGATTTTCTTTTCTAAAGAGTGCAAGCCTGTGTTTGGACGGAAAACCAGTTGCGAGATTTTTTCCAAACAACTTGTTTAGTGTTCTGCAAAATTTTTTGAGTCTTATGGCACACAATGTCTGAAAACTAGCATATTCCTTTAGTTTTAATCTTTTTACTGGTACCATTTCTGAAACACGTAGAAGCTTTTTAGACATCTAAAAACTTTTCAACTTTTCTCTATTTAAAAGTTCCGCAAATGGTGTTTAATGTGTTCATGCGAACTAAAACTCTTATGTACATAAGCCCACATGCAGAAATACCGGTTTTTTATGTGTTACCAAAGCATGGTGTTAAAGTTAAATTTCCTCAGCTTTTAGCATAAAATCAGTTTTGGATCTATCAGGTTGTAAAATTTGGTTAAATACAAAATTGTTAAAGGAGTTTAAATAATGAGAGCATAGTGTATCATAATGGGCCATGAGCCGACCTGTTAGTTATGCGTTAATAATGTATTTTGATGAAATATGGGTTGTGTTTTCTGAGTGGAACTATTGCTCAGGTGAATCACTATTTATTTGTAATTCTCGGAAAACTAAGAGGCAGCATCTGCTGACATTCATAATTTTTGCAGGTTCTAAATTTGACTGAGATAGAACTTAATCGGGTGGATTTACGAGTTGGACTTTCTGGTGGATTATATTTCATGGATGGATCTCCTCAAGCAGTACGCCAGCTGCGCAATCTTAATTCACAGGTTAGACCTTGTCGTGAGACCGTCATGCTTATTTATCAAGTTCAGTTTCCTCCCTCATGGGTGTGTTTCTCCTGCCGACAAAAGGCAAAACTACTTTGCTCATTGAACATGTTATTATTTCTGTCCCCCTTCTAGATTCATGAATGTGGTGCTTACGCTTTCCTGAGCCGAGGGTCTATTAGAAACAACCTCTCTATCTTCACAAGCAGTGTTTTGAATAACGAGAGGCGACAAAAAGCGACGAGTGCCCGCTTCACTGAGGCGAGAAGCGAGAAGCGAAGCGCTCACCTTTTTGCAGTGAAGCGCCAATTATTACAAAAAAATTAAAATATTAAATTTGCATATATAAATAACCATAAACTCAATTATAATAACATATTAGCAAATATTTCATTGAATATACTTCTAAGAGAGAAATTAATTGTAATTAAAGAGAGAAAAGAACAGTTAATTGTAATTGTAATTGTAATTATAGAGAGAAGTTAATATGCAATTACTTGTATACAAAAACTGAAAAAATAGAATAAAAGAGAAAACAGAAGAAGAAAGACGAGTAGAAAAGAGAGAAAACATCGGTGAGAGAAAAGAAAGAAAGAACTGTTATGCCGGAAATCAGTTGCCACCAGAAAGAAGAAGAACAAAGAAGATTTACTGCTGGAAGAAGAAAAAGATAAGAAAGAAGAAAGAAGAGAGGACTTGCTGCCGGAAAAAGACGCTGGAAAACAGAGGACTTACTGCCGGAAAAAGAAAAAGAAAGAAAGAAGAAAGAAGAAAGAAGAAAGAAGAGAATTCAGTACCTGAAACTCGAAGAAGAGTTGCGGCTGTGCTGACTCTTGAAAGAGGAAGAAGTGGTTTGAAGAGAAGAAAACCCCAATGTTTTATTTAAGTCTCTTGTTATTTTTTTTTGTTTAAAAAAGCGAGGCTTCTGTCGCCTCCACGCCTCGTTGCCTCCTTGCCGCTTCGTCGCCTCGCTGCCGCTTTTCAGAAAACGCTACGTCTCAGATGAAAATAGCGTTAAGCTTCCGCTTCGTGAGGCGAGCACTATTTACAACACTGCTCACAAGGTAGGGATAAGGGCTGCGTACACACTACTCTCTTCAGACCCCACAATGTGGGATAATACTGGGTATGTTGCTGTTGCTGTTGTTGTCCCCCTTCTAGATGCATCTTCTCCTCTGACTCTTGTGTCATGACTATGGTTATGGTCAAATGCTAACCCCATCAAATAGGTATGGTTGTTCCTTGAGCCGACATTAGCAGCAGTAGTAGCTAATTGATATTTTAGAGGTATTAACATCATTTTTATCGAAAACTGCTTCAACCTCAAGATACCATGACTACAAAATACTAGTGAATGATTTACATTATTACTGTGTCAACCGGTGAAAATTACTTACCTTAGATTAACTTGTTGAACACAAAGAAAACGATATAATAAAGAAGTGGTAACTAAAAGACTGCAACTGCATAATAAAAGCCTATTGATGATGTGGCATGGTAATACATCAGCAATGTTGACACCTACTGGAGGAAGGTGTTCAATGCTAAACATGGAAGCAAAATCAGTGGTGCACTAGCGTGGTGTCCTTCCCGTATGGTTTGGGACCCTGGAAGCACATACGCAAAGCTATTGGAGACTTCAAAATTAATACCCGCTTTGAAGTGGGTAACGGAGAGAAGATATGGTTCTGGCATGACTTACTGGATTTGACACAATACACTGAAAGTGGTGTTTCCAGTCTTATTCCTGCTTTTCTCTTACCTAAAGCTACTATTGCACAGTGTAGAAGCTGGAATATTATCTTCAGGAGAAACTTCCCAGACTAGAAGCTAGAAAGTCTCTTGGCTGTAATGAGAAAGTTGGACCAGGTGATTGCGGACATGCTGGAAGAGGACAGATTGATATTAGGCATAGATAGCAAAGGCATTTTCACAGTACGGCATGCTAACATGCCTGCTTAGATCCAATATCTGGAAGTTAATCTTGAGAACCAAAGACTCAACAGAAATTTACACGTGCCTTAGTTGGGTAATGTTGATTAAGGCTTGCCTCACTTGAGTAAAATTTAAGAGAAAGCTCTTTGTTTTCCTGCATATATGCTATCTTTGTAATGCTGAATGCAGATAGGGAAGATGCCCGCCACCTCTTCCTGCTTGTTGCAGGGGATAGTTGGAACATGTACTAGAATCTTTTTGCCGTGCACCATAAAGGCAGCTTATATCAGTTGGGATCATTGGAGGATGCAGAAACTATCTAGGAGTTACGCCAAACTATCCCTAGGTTGCATATTTTGGATGTTATGGAGACAAAGTAGTCTGAGGTTTTGAGGGGGTCTCAACTCCCATGCCTTCCCTAGGCGCAAGATATCTTGTGAACTTATTTTGCTGGTCTAATTTTTCTTAATACTGTAAGTGACGTAAATCGGTTTGTGGATTTTGTTAGCTCCTTATGTTTTGTTTAGGTTATTCAACATCTTGATTCTATACGTGTGTATATATATATATATATATATATTACTTCACCAAGAAAGTAAAGAAGTGAAGACAGTGTTGCATTGCAGTTTAGTGACAATAACCTAAATAGTAATATGTAGAAGGATGACAAAAGAATAATTTAGAATACACTATTGGAATTTCCCCAAGTAAGGTTGCTAAGGTGCAGGTGGAATGCCGGAGGAAGGAGTGAAGACAGTGCTGCATTGTAGTGTAGTGACAGTGACCTGAATAATAATGCGTAGAAGGATGACAAGAAGAAAAATCTAGGACACTCTTGGAATTCCCCGAGTAAGGTTACTACAGTGCAGGTGGAACGCAGGAGGTAGGAGTGTTCATGTTAGGCTCTTAGTTTCTTAGAGGAAAACTAAAGGAAGTACTGAATAGAGGTTGAGTATCATACCATTGGAATTCTTGACAAAAATTGAAAGCAAAAGGATCAGCACTAATAATGATTAAAAGTTCTTGAACTCTTGGATCTTGAGTAACTGGCTGAAAAAACTCTTGGGCTTTGTATTGAAATAGATACAATGTGCTGGGACTGACCGATCTTAAGAGTTAGTTATGGTGCACCAGGGGAACTCAAATTTCAGTCTAATTCGTAACGCTTGGTGACTTGATTGGAGCTTTAGTCCTTCTGCTGTTAATTTCTCAGAGTGCTTCTTTGGCAACATTAAGTGCCTAAATTAGATCATGAATCAAATGATATAGTAGGATAACTACTCTATGCAACAGTGGTATTAAAAGGCAACTAATTTTTTTTTCTAATCGTTTAAGTTTTTAGATGAGTTGGTATAATGTGATCAGAAACAGTGAGACGTCCTGTAGTTGAGTCTTATTTATACTAACCAATAAAATGTTTTTACATGCTTAGTCAAGAATCAGGCCTGCTCATTAGGGGGTGCTTTTTATGCTTAAAATAAATATTTATCTAATTTCTATATCTGATAGTTAAATTTTTAGAAGATATCAGAGTGAGTATAGGTCATTCACTTGAGTCATGCTGTCTTATCTAAAAGTTTAAACTATTGGAGGGAGATAGCTCCATTTACCTGTTTTAGATTGCAACAAACCCATTCTTGTTGGCTTGATTCTTTTTTCTTGGGTTAACCACATGGAAATATTAGATCTTTCAGTGGTGCTGGGTCATGAATCTGGGGAATCTAACTACTCAGCTACTATATTGTATTATGTGTACCATATCATTTCGCAATTTAAACGGTTAGGGGGTGGCAATGTTATTTACTTAATTATATCTTCACCATGCCTCATCGCATGTGGACTGATCTCTTCTCTGTAGACCAAGCACGTAAATTTTTTCTTGGACAACCCAAGAGATCTACATGCTCTAGTACCAAGTGAATTGAACTGTTGGAAAAGAATTATATCTACTTAACAGTTATATTTTAGGTTGCCACAAATGAGCATGGTATAGTGACAGTTCTTCATTGATTAAATTGACACACTGAGATATTAGTCAAGGTTTGTGAATCTCATTGTTGTTTTTCTGAGTTTTCTAATCTCATTTCTTTCATTACCATGTACGCCACTTTCCAAAATAGAAAAATGTAACTCTTATTTTCAGATGCTATCTAAATACAATTAGAGGCCTAAGATTGCGCCTTGCATATTTAGTGTGGTTACACATCTTTGGTTTAGCTTGACATTTGAGAAGAAAAAGATATATTGATTGATAGATATTCATTTAATTGTTTCATGTATTTCAATTTTATTTCCCATATGGAAAATGTGGTAGACAATTGTGATTGCTTGTTCCAGGGTTTCGGACCAAACATCGCCTTTTTTTAAGACTGTTCCCTATCTTTGACTGGACAAAAGAAGGGGGCAGGGAAGGGGGTTTTCTGATTAACCTGAAACCTTTTATGCTAATTTCATTTGGCTTGAAAACGTTGCTCGATATTGAATAACCTTTTTGTCACATTTTTCATTATCCTTGTAAGTTGACTGTTGGACCCTAATGCTCATTGGTGGTACTCTATACGTTGATAGTTTCTGTTTCATAAATTGACTGGACTTGCATGAATCCAGGAACCAGTGCTGAGCAGTGTAACTGTGGGCGTTTCCCATTTTGAGCGTTGTGACCTTTGGGTTCAAGTACTTTACTACCCCTTTTATGGTTCTGGTCCTGCCGATTATGAAGACTCTGAAGAGGATCCACAAGTTATGAGACAAAAGAAAAGCCTGAGACCTGAATTAGGGGAACCCGTCATTTTGAGATGTCAGCCATACAAAATTCCTCTGACCGAGCTTCTTTTGCCACATAAAATTTCACCTGTTGAATATTTTCGTCTGTGGCCTAGTTTGCCTGCTATAGTTGAGTGTACTGGCACATATACATATGAAGGAAGCGGTTTCATGGCTACTGCTGCTCAGCAATATGGTGAGTCTCCATTTCTGAGTGGCCTGAAATCTCTGTCTTCCAAACCTTTCCATCGAGTTTGCTCACACATCATCCGGACAGTTGCTGGATTTGAGGTTAGTAATTTTGTTTTAAAGGGTTCTTGTCTTTTGATTTTCTTTAGAAATATTTTACTATGTTGGATTTAGAAGCCACCTTTAAGTTTTTCAGGCACTTCTAATTGGGCATTTTACGTATGAAGATTGACCTTTCCTTTCTGCTTGGATTTATGTTCAAATTCAATGAATCCCATTTTCTCTTTATCTCATTTGCCGCTTGGTATTGAGCAGCTCTGCTTTGCTGCTAAAACCTGGTATGGAGGGTTTTTGGGCATGATGGTTTTTGGTGCAAGCGAAGTGAGCAGAAATGTGGATCTTGGCGATGAGACGACCACAATGATGTGCAAATTTGTGATCCGAGCATCAGATGAATCCATTACCAAGGAGATTGCTTCAGATTTTCAGGGTTGGTTGGATGACCTAACTGATGGTGGTGTTGAGTACATGCCTGAAGATGAAGTAAAGGTGGCTGCTGCTGAAAAGCTAAAGATTTCAATGGAACGGATAGCGTTACTAAAGGCGGCAAGACCTCGCCCGAAGTCTCCAAAATCGGATGATGAAGAAGAGGAGGAAGACGAGGATGATGAGAACCAAAAGAAAGAAGACATGATTAACGTTGAAGATGGTAAAACTAAGGGGCCAACTACTTTATTCAAGTTGACGGCAGAAGAGGTTGAGCATCGGGCGCTTCAAGCAGCTGTAATTCAGGAATGGCATATGCTCTGTAAAGATAGGGATGCCAAAGTAAATTGATTTTGCATACTTCTTTGCCATTTTTTTGTTCTGATAATTTGATTTAGGTAGTTGGTTGAGATGAGTTCTAAGTTTGTTTTCTGTAATTCTAATTTGTTTCTTTGTCCCAGTTTTGTAATTTTTCTGTATCTTTTTGAAGCATTCTGAGGCTGTAAATTAAGAAGGCCTGACGCCTTATACCATCTTGTACCTTTTTAGTTTCTCTTCTCTGTCGTGTACATTCTATTACCATCCTTTTTACTTTTGGAAACTTAATAACTATCAATTTGTGTCTGAAATAAGAATAAACTGTTGTCTGCTTCCACTGGTGCTAATAGTTGACAAACATATGGTTAGATGACGATTCTCAATAGATCGATCCAAGGATATAAATTGCCATGCCCATGCAAACTGATAGAGGATACAAATGGTTTGGAACTCGGAAGCTTCTGAGAAAATGGAGAGAATGAAATCTCCTTAAGCCATTTGTTTGTTGAACTTCTGCATATATACATGAAAGGCAAGAAATAAGAATGTTAGACCACTACTTAAATACCTGGTAATGCAATAAAATTTAGGACATCGAATGCATGCACGAAATCAATATTAGTGAAAATTAAAAGCAAAGATGGGTAAAAACTTAAGCCGGTCAACCTTCCTCAAAAACTGGGTTCACTAAATTCAGTGATTAATGAGATTTAAATCGATTGTTCATGTTTGGAGAAAGAATCAACAAAATAGCTAATAGCATAAAAATCAATCCAAGTAAACTATAAAGGAATAACTCATATGCTGTCTTGATCCTTATTTGTCTCGAACCCGTTACCCTTGTAATAATGATAGAGTCAGGGTTGGTCCCAAAGCCGAATTGATCCGCGGTGCTTGCTAGTAATCACTTCCTTTTTGGAAAATCGTACGTGAAACTTTCGCCTCAAATAATTCCGTCTCGAACTCCTGTCGCTGCCTTGGCATTAAACCACTATTTATGCACGTATTTTTAATTTGGATTAACGAATCTTTTACTTCTCGATTTATGTCGAACAATGGTGTTGCGGTCTTGGGGGAAATGCCTGCCATAGGGTCCAGCCTGCTTCCCCCACAAAGAACCGCCGAAGAAGTCCTTGCCAAAAATGTCCAAATAATGAGGGCTAGGAATACATGAAGACTAGTGCCGAATAAAGAATTTATGGCTAAAACAAGTCATAGATGTTTTTATGGCTTCAAGATTTAAATTTTACAGGTTCAAATTCACATTTTTACCATATTCCATCTAATTTAATGGATTTAAAATTTATTATTATTATTATATATTTAATAAATTTTTTGGGTAAAAATACAAGGCATGAGCGAAAGCTTGGATTCAATTGAACTCATAGATTTTACTAAGAGTGGATATTGGTCCGATTCACACTGGACCGGACCGGTTCCGGTCCGAAACCGGTCCGGACTATTGGTCCGATACACACCGGACCAGAATACGGCCTGGACCGGTCCGTACCGGTGTGAACCGGACCTTTTAGGGGAGGAGGGGAGGAACCGGTCCCGGTAGCGGGACAGTTTAAGGGTTTGAAACCGGGTGAACCGGAAAACAATGATCCGAAACTGGCCGGTAACGGACCGGAAAAAAAAAAACGACAGATTTAAAAACTAGCCGCTGGCCGACGGCTCTATTGAGCAAATAGTCGTTGCCCAACGGCCAAAAACGGCCATTTTACCCCATAACCACCCCTAACTATTTTTTCCTATAAATACCCCATTATTTCATCATATTTTTCACACAAATCGTCCAATTATCTCAAATTCTCTACAATATTGCTATTTTGCTACTTTGGCTATTTGTGTAAATTATACAATTTTGATTCTTTATCAAGTTTTAATTGGAGTTGCTACCAAGTGAAGGTTCAAGTATCAACTTCACCTCAATTATACGGCTATATTTGGTTAGTCGTTCCTACTTCTACTCTTTTATTATATTTTTGTCATATATTTATTTTATTTGCTATAATTATGTCTCCAAGAGGCTCAATTGGAACTAGTAGAGGGGGACGGGCACGTGATCGTTGGGGAAATAGAGGTAAAGGAATTGCTGGTAGTTCTAGTCAACACATAGATGAAAATCAATATTATCATGATTTTAGCTCTAATAATCCACTTGATTCACAACACGTAGAAGCGCAATATAATTATGAAAACTGGGGTTAGTTTAGAAGAACCACGTGAATTTCAAGCTAGTCCACCTGAAGTTCAATCCAACTTATCTCCTGTACCTCCCACTAGAGCCCCGGTTAAACGTAAAGAAATATCTGAAGTGTGGGAATTTGTACAAAAGAAAGTTGAAAATCAGACGGATGTTTGTGGTCTCTGTGGAATGGTGTGGGTTTTCAAAACTGGGGTAATGAAGGTGGGCCGGGTAAAATTAGGACTCACTTAAGAAATAAACATCCTAAGG
>MCJB01023179.1:120919-143870 GCA_002018475.1 Nicotiana obtusifolia | reverse complement strand
GGAGGGAAGATTGTCCTAATACAGCCTTACTAATGGTTGTTGAACCACAGCGTCTCTCGGTACAGACATACATCAGTGTTTTTTGCAATGACAAGAAAGTTTGGAAGTACTCGATGGTTCAACTAAAAGTTCATTATTATTTACCTATATTATTTTACAGGATTCTGCTGCATGGGTAAAGAAAGCTGCTTATAAAACTTTTAGGTTTTGAAAGAGTGTCTAAATTATGAGTGTCTCCATTCCCTCATCTTCTAGCTGCTGGAAAGCATCAGATAACAGGTAAGAAATGCATCGCCAAAGAATGTCGAGAGAAGTCAGCAGCCACCACCACTGCCAAATTGCTTTTGGAGATCCTGGAATGACACTGTGGCTGACCCCCTCTTCTTTGCTTTCTGTTGAGAATGGTGTTCCCTCCATCCAGTCATGTATATTATCTGAAAACACAATGAGGGTACAAACACAGTTCACACTTGAATAAAGTATACTCCAGCAAAAGATAAATATCTTGCTGAAGCAAATTTAAAAAGATGTGGTTAACCAAGACCAGCAGATCACATTGTTGCCACTAACAATTTAGTAAAAACCAGTTCACTTGTTTTTAGGTCTCGGTCCTACTCACTAAGGAGCTCAGTTGTGTTACACCAGATGAACTAGATATAGTCCCGTTCAACTTCAAAAACAATAAACATCTTCAAGATCATTTTGTATTGAATTACACTTGCTTCTACTTGAGATGCTATGGTGTCAAGGCATTGTTATCCAATATGAAATGACATTCTTTTAAAACTTGCAAACTATTTCAAGCATTGAGTTCTAGAAGAACAGTGGTAACCCCTCCTTGCGCATATGATCATCTAACAAGATTACACAAAAGCTTGATTGAAGCATCAGATATTCATTGAACTGTAACTACTCCCACATATGAGGAGCTAAGCAATCAGATTACTCTTGAGAATGCATGATAGGGCAAAGGGAGAGAGGAATATATAGCAGCTAGAAAACCTATCACAAAGGTAGGTATTTGGAAGGGGATAGGAAGAGTTAGTTGCACAAGATAAAACTTGTAATCTGAATAAGTTTAGACAGAAGAATAAATCACCTCTAAAATTTGCAAGTACTACTACTATCAAGCATGGAAGTACTTTGGAACTAAGTTTCGCGAACTCTTCGTTTTTGGTGCCGCACCTGTCTCGCCACGAGACGGGAGCGGGATACGTCCCGGATTCGGTCAACTAACTTCGGATACTTTGACCTGAGTCCATCGACAATTTTGGGAGGAAATTGAGATTTTGATTTCTCAAAATTAAAATAAAAAGATTTAAGACATGAGAAAATAGTATACCTTCAATATTGTAGTACTTTTGTTTTATATTTGTTGCTTTGCGTTTAAGAAAAATCAAGAAGTTAAGGGGTCGTGTTCTGAGTTCACACTTCTGGTAGACAGTAGCAGCGATATAGATGAAAAGTTGGTGGAAGGCCTTGAATGACTTTCTTTTTCTCTTTATAACTCTATTTTTTATAATTTTAAAATTTTTTAGCCGAATCCGGCACCCGTATCCATACCTAGAGCGCGCCCGAATCTTAAAATTTAAATTTTGTCAAATTCGACACTCAGATCCTTGCCCGTCCGTATCGGATGCCCGCACCCGAGTCCGAGCAACTTACCTTTGGATGCACAACCACAGCTAAACCTAGGATGCATAACAAAGAGAAATTAGAGAAAAATGCAAGAACGACGAATGATCTCTCTAGCTGGAGAAAAACCTTCAAAGTTCCTGAAATCAGCGACTAATGCAAGAACTAGTACATGATAGTAGAGAGAAGAAAAAACCTTTCCAGCAGAATCGAAGTAGATGAAGACAACGTGATATAGATATGTGAACTGTTAAAACAGGCATCTAATGGAAAAGGTAAGGTGTGTTGAAAATGGCGCCGCAAGGTCCAGCTGTACATAGAGGTTTTCAGAACTTCTGCGTATTTGGGAGGTTCGTCAAAATCAAATCATGGTTGGGTAAGAGCGAATAAGCAATAGTCATACCGGAGATTGATACAGATGCAGGGTGATCGGAGTACGCAGATAAGAGTGTGATGTTTTTAGAAAAAGGTACAGCAAAGGGGAGAAACAAAAGATTGCAAGGCATCAAAAATCATATGCAAAAGATGTCGCTATCAAGAGTTGGCCATGGGGGTGGAGGAGGCACACCTAGACCTATATAGTATTGTAGTCCATGAAACTGAAATGGAGTGAGCTACATAGATTTCTGGCGAGATGCTTTGTAGGTCATTCTAATGACTCTTTTACAGCCCCCAAAATGACACTCATTCAGAAGTGGTTCCAGAGTATGGAAAGTACCGGCAGGGATCAAAGATATGGAGATGGAGAATCAGTATCTTCTCTTTGAGTTCACACCGAGGGTCGAAGCAGAGCAAATCAAATACGGAATGGTTCTGGAAAGGAGGAAAACTGAACTCAAACGGTGGTTGCGAATGATGTGGTATTAGAATTTCCAATGCTCACATGAAGGTGCAGAAAACCAGCGACTGGAAATATGATGGAAGAATTCTGAGGGGGGAGAAGCTTCAGAGGACGTGCACAACGGGAAAGTCAGAAAAGATGACATGTCAGGCCACCATTTGTCAATATAGTCTTTTTTTCCAGACGGATAAAGGTCCTCCTTCATGCCGAATGAAACCCTCCTACTGCAGTGGGACGATTCTGCTTCTACCAGTAATGGATACTCTGGTGAACGAGGCGTACAGGTGGATGAGGAAACATCTTGATAGCTAACAAGCAGCTCAGAGTTCGATTTGAAAGGTTTGAGAATGAAATGTTTGACTATTCATGAAGCTGGAGGCAAGTTTTGAGACAACAGCAGATTGGCATAAGAACACTAGATCATAGAAAGGGGAAGAACGAGGTTAAAAAGCTGGGATTCAAGACTATCTATGGGGAAAGTTCTGAGGAAGCAGGGGTAGGAAGATGAAATGAAGATTAAAATTATTTCATGGAACGTGCGGGGATTAAATAATAAAGATAAATGGAGACCACTGATCAACTTCATAAATGGAAAGCAGGGGTGCTGTGCATACAGGAAACAAAAGGTGGAACGACTAATCAAGCAGATCTGGAGCTATACATGGGCAGATTGGAGGGAATAAAACCATCAGGTATCAGTATTTTCTTATGATGACCTGGTCGAGAGAGTACGATACATCGGTGTAAAAGATTTCCTTTTTTCAGTGAGCTTGGTTTACTTGACCGAAGGGTGCAGTAGAACCTGAAGGAGAGGAATAAATACCTGGTCTATAATTTTGACAAAAGGAGGACCACTATTGGGAAATATCTTCCTCCTCTTGGTCGTCATCAAAGAAGTTGACATCCGGGGCTTCCTCTTTCCCTTTAAAATAAAACCGGTGAAGTCCATCCTAAAGTTCAAAATCTACATCCAACACCAGAGGTTCCTGATGAGAACAAATTGTAAGGCGTTGAAAGAAACCCTTAAGAAAGATGTCCCTCGCTGCAAAACATATTTTCGCTAGATGGCAAGGGGTATCATTATTTTATGGGATGAAAGACAATATCATGCGTGGAAATTCAAGAGGGCAGCCTCACACTATCATGCTTATTCGAGAGTGTAATGAAGAGTTTAAATGGGGCTTCTCGGAGGCGTATGGGCCACATAATGACAGCGCCAGAGAAGATTATGATTGGAACTGGTAGCAATAGGAGGCCTATGGTATGTACCATGGGTTTTGGCGGGTGATTTTAGTACAACCAAACAAGAGGAAGAAAGGAAAGGATGCAGAAGAACAAGAGCAATACAAAGATTTATAGAATTTATACAGGAGATTACTTTTGTGGATCCTCCTTTACATGGTGGATTTTACACATGGCCCAGAGATGATAATAATTCCCAAGCATCAAGAACTGACAGATTTTTCATGTCAATAGAACGGGATGAAATCTTCAGAAACATCAAGTAGATTTGACCAAAGCATTTTCAGACCACAAACCTTTGATGCTGGAGTGCGGGGATCGGGAGCCAAGTAGCACATAATTAAATTTGAATATATGATGCTAAGGGCTGAAGGTTTTCTTGAAAGTGCAAGAACGGTGAGATGGATATGCGGTCAGTGGTACTCATGAAATAGCCTTGTTCTCAACCTTAGTTTAAGTTAATTCAATTTGTGGCCATGGACCAGTGCGTAGCAATTTATTTTGATAACTATGGTGTCCAACCAGCTTGCTGGCACCTCTAATACTCCACGGGTACCTGCTACCTCCCACCAGCATAGGTACGGGTTAACTCTGTTCACCAAGACTTGAATAGAGGAGAAAAATCACCTAAAATGTTTGCCTCCGCTATTTGAACCTAAGACCTCATGGTTCTCAACCCACTTCATTGACCACTACCACTAGGCCACACCCTTGGGTTCATGCATAGCAATTATTGACTTTAAATAAAAACTTTCAGCATCAATTCCTCTTAAATCACCTGAAAGGTTGCTGGAATTGTGCCATCTTCGGCTGCAAACATTGACTCATAAATAGCTGCTGTCGCCAGGGCAGTATCCTTTTTCAATACCTAATCCATGGAGAAGATGGATGTTAGAATGCTGAATCCAATAAGTCAATTAATTAAGTAATTTGGATTCTTCATCAAGTTAAAAGGGTAAAAGAAATTTCAGCAGAATTACCTTGCTCCTTTGCAGTAGAGCATTAGTTTCACCCATAGCACGGAGATGTTCTATCAACTCAAGAGCTGCCATACAAGCAAAGAGAAAATAAGCGTAGAAATTCATACTACTCAAAATACACATCCAAAATACAGCAATGTTAATAGCTATTTTGAATAAGAAATACGTGGAATTTCTAATGATGACCAAAAAACGAACATGGCACCATCAGAATTATGTGCATATTAGCTGCACATTTCAAAATAAGTAATCTTAAATTTAAATTGAAAAGTACTTTTAAGAATTTTCTTGTGGAAAATAAAGTAGTCAGATATAAATGAGAATAATAACATAAAATGCGAGAGAGATTCATGGAACATTTAGTTTAGAAGACATTGCCAAGACTGAAGACAGGATAAACTGTTGGATTTTCTAGTAAAATACAGAGGTTCCAAACTCAATTGCAAGCTGATTGGAGGACAAAAGAAGAGGTGATAGTTTATTGTCAAAGAATGCCATGGATTACCCACCAGAAACAATTGCATACTTGATCTTTGGCCTTGAAAGTTGATCTGAAAGACTTAGATACCCCAAAAGTGGCCTGTTAAAATTGGCTTGCCATTAGGGGAACATACTTAACTCAAGATAACCTTAGTAGAAAAGGGTATGCTATATACAGTAAATGCAATCTATGCCTAGAAGGGGTGGAAAACACAAGCCATTCATTTTTGGGGTGTAAAATTACACAAGATGTATGGAATATGTTTGTTTGTCTTTTGCAAGTAGTATGGGTGATGCCATATAGTCTAAAAGAAGACTTTGTAGCTTTGGGAAATTGGAGAGTTGGAAAATCCATCGTCAAATTGTGGAAGATAATTCCTGCAGTGATCATATGGTGCATTTAGAAAGAAAGAAATCAGATTTTGATGGAATTTCATTTCCAACTCCTGTTCTAAAGGCTAGAATTTTGATGAATCTTTTTGCTTGGAGTAAACTTTTTAATGTAAATAGCACCAATTCTTATTTTGGATTTGTAAGCTCCTTAATTTTTTTTTGAATTTTAAAAAAGAAATATGCTCCTCAAATTTTTGTCGGGGGTCATTGACATTGTACAGGGATTGACTTCTTTTGTAATCTTTCTGCATCGTCTAAACGCCGAATGAATGAAATCCACCTTTGCTCGACGCAAAAAGTAAAAGTCCATCACTCAGAAGAAAATATGTGCATATAGATGATATGAAAAACTTTACAGAAAGCTAGAAAATTGTACAAGCAGAAGTGGAGAGCAAGGGAGCACAACAAGCAGTGCTATTATAAACTTAATACATATTCAGATATGGATTCATGCATGTACAAGAGGCTGATACCAGGCAGTCTACTTGAATACGAGGTCAGAAACCAAAGCACGAAGAATAACTCTTACCACTGCTATATCGAACTGTATACTCATCAACATCAACCCCTGGAAGAGTAAAGCCTGCTCTAGTCAAGAGATTGCCAGCATCCCGCACCTGCAGCACAAGATTATATATGCTCATTCACATGAATCTTTTACTTTCCGATAAGTTGCTCCTCCCACAAACCTTTTCTTCATCTAACGAGCAATAATACAATATCTATTTATAGCTTAAATTACCAACAATGAAGTGATAACTGACTCTTCACCTATCCAGATGGCAATTCTTTACAAAATAATACAGATTCTTAGTCCTATTTCCAGCGTTCATTGTGATTACAATATATAACTAAAGTTTCCCCATTCCAAGGGATGAAGAGGAGTATGAGGTAAATAACAAGAAATGATGTGTTGCTGCCAGAGAGGCAGATAACCCTACTGCAGACCATGAGCCTTTAACGTACTGTAGTTGAAAGATAGTTTTACTGGATGATCCAGACTGAAATCCACATTTGACATTGAACAAATGCTTCCTCATTCCATATATTCCCCTACTCCCTTCCCTCAAATAGAAGTAAAGTTAAAACTGAAACCACTCCACCTACCTTGAACGGAATACAATAGCATTGTGTATCTCAAAGAGAAACAATTTTATTATACGGAAACATTTATCAATTGAACTAAAAAAGAAACTTAACAGGTCGACCCACTGACATGAAACAAAAAAAGTATGAGCAGAGTCAATTTTACACTAAATTTTACAAATTCAGCTCATGTAATACGTCCTTAAGCAATAAGACCTATCTTTCTGAAAAATAATCCATGATACAGTGGCTGAAATTGGTCACCGTTCCAAACTGAAATTTCTAGAAGTGTCTACTGTAAGATCTTATAAATAATAAAAGATTGTTAAACATGCATTACTTTAGGAATCTCGAAATTGTTTCTAGTTTTGACAAGATCCAGAAATCCAAGCACCTATGAAACAATTATCAAAATCAGTGTCCTATAGCCAAACTTTTATAACATACTTGAGCCAAGGGTGATAGTCGTGGACTGATGCCCCCTTCGCGTTCCATTTGTGCAACAGTGCAAGCTATTCGCAGCTCCCTAAGATAATAGCAATAAGATGACAAACATTAAAAACAACTACAAACATAGAGACTGCATGCACTTAACAAAATGGTAGTGAAATACTTCAATGTTTCTCCGCCAAGAATAGCTGCCAAAAATAAGCCATCTGACTTTAAAGCCAATCTGCACTGGTAGAAGTACAGTTATAGTAAGTGTCTTTTGGAGATATTGTCATTTCGAGTTCAAGAATAAAATAAAGGAAAATGAGTAAGAAATAGAAGGACATGTAATCTGGCTGCATCCAACCAAAGACAGCAAGTACCTGTATCATTGCTCCAGGAAGATCATTTGTCCAATGGAGTCCCAAGCAGCTAATGACCAGATCAACAGAACTTCCCATGTGAAACAAAAGTATCAAAAAAGGATGTTATTCCTTAGTCCACCAGTAATTTATTCCCATCATTCATTAAGGAAAGCATAAGATAGTTATACGTACTTTTCTTTCACAGGCAAATATTCTTCATCGCCAATAATGTATGATGTTTCAATGTTATCATTAGGAATTTGCTGCTCAGCATCTTTACACAATTTTACCATATCACATGATGCATCCATCATTAGTAGTTTCTCAATGCCACCTGAAAAGCAAGAGTTATGCCCATAATATGCTCTAGCTTCATGGAACAATATAAGCATGTTCATCAAGTGGTTCGTGAAGGTCAAATTATTACTCAATCCAGGATGAGCCAAGGTTGGTTTAAGCATCATCTTTGGTTGAAGGGATAATTTCATCTAAAAATTATTACTCTGAAGTGATGAAAATTAGTGATAGATTAATGAGATCCTTCTTGTCTAATGGAGACATCTTATGTAGTAATGTCATTTTTCTTTTTTGAAAAATGCAAGATAATTTTGTATAAAGTTAAAAAGAAAATAGAGGACGCCCAAAAAGGTTACAAGGCTAAGTGTGTCTGGATGTAGACCAAAGCAAAAGAAAAGTCATCTTTTTTGGGGCCATACCACCCTAGAAAATTTTCTAGAAATCATCATCATCTTCAGCGGGTTTATTTTGGTTCATAAGCATGTTTATACTCTCCCAATTGCCTAGGTGGAGTACAACTCCAGTACTTTTTGTGAGAGACCTCTATTAATCATTTTTCCAAGAAACTTTTGAAGTCCCCCAACGCTAAACCTATACTCAACATATAAAACATTAAACAAAGCAACATAACTTTTCTTAAGTAACTTTTCCACGAAGCAGAAGTCTCCTTTGCTTGGTCTTTTCCCTCCTGAGATCAACATCAATGAATCAACTATAACTCAATCCCAAACAAAATTAGAGATGTCTATTATTAATCCTTTGTAAATATTCTACTCCGTTCAGGCCCAAATCGTTTCTTGCTTAAAAATAATATGTTTTCTCGGGCAAATTGGAAGTTATCTAAAACTAGAGGTTCTTTAAATCTCAAACTTATTCATATATTTTCATAATAGTCTCTAACGATATCGAAAAGAATTTTGAAAGACACTAATCCTGATATTAGCAACACATAATGGTTAAACCTTAATCCAAACTAGTTAGTATCACCTATATGGATTCTTCGTTTCCTTGTATTTGTACTTAGCTAAGTTCGCACTGGTACCAAGAAATTGTACTTTTTTTGAAACAACTACCTCCAAGTGGTTTTATGTTTACTCTGAACACCTTCAATCATCATAGTGTTGCATCCATGAAATGGTTGTGGATATCTATGAAGATCATGGCTTAAACCATCTTAGTCGATCTTCCTTCATTTCGTGTGTAGTACTTGCATCCTCTCTCGGATGAATCCATTTTCATCTTGTCCACTATTGTATGATTGCACATCCATTTTAGCATACACACTTCTGCAACACCTATATTATGGATATGTTAGGCCTCTTGCTCTTATATCACATTAAAGGTCTCACCACCATTCAATGAAAGTTCTGTGAATGTTTCGCTGTGTCACGTATCTTCCTATTGTATAGCAATCCATAGTACTCCTCCCTTCCGGCCATCCTATTTCATGCTCTTTATTAAATCTTTATCTATCATGCTCTACTAAAATTGAGCCTAGATAGCTGAATCATTCAAATTCAGGCACCACTATTCCATCTAATTATGCTTCACTTTCATTCTTCTTAAAGAAAAGTAATTCATTAAATAGTGCAACCCTATAAAATCAAGTACACATCATCCAGGAGAAGCTAAAGATCCAAAGAAGTAACTTCTTCAAGCTAGTATAATTTTCATAACTTCCATCACGTAAGACATGTCGGAAACAACTTCTCTACCTTCCCACGTAGGGGTAAGGTCTGCGAACACACTACCTTCTCCATACCACACTTATGGGATTCTACTGGATTTATTGTTGTTGTTGCATCACATAAGACACGTTTAACTACTCCTACACTAACTAATTAAAATTGCACCAATTTCCTTAACAATTTGCTATCAAAATGAAAGCTTAATTTTTTCATAAAATATGTTGAATATGAAAATTTTGAACTGAGAAGTCAAAACTAAGTAATATTAAGAAACAATAGTTAAAACATGTGCCTCAAGAAACTTTTTTCTCACCACGTCCGCGCAATAACCGTCTGATAGCTTCCAGCGAACCCCCCAAACACAATGCCGTTGGAAAAGTTCTCTTACAATCCTACAAAACACAAAAAGATGTAAAGCTACACTATTGAAGCACAATTAATACTTTTATGGATCGATTAATGTATATCAACAAGAAACTCGCATAACTTTTGTTTCTTTTCTGTGGGAACAAACCCACTATTAGGCGTCATAAAAAAATCCTAGCATAAATTTCGTGTACAACATTTGGCTTGCAATATTTTACTACACATACTAATGAAATATCTGCATAACTAATACAACATTTGGTTTTCAACATAACACCACTAATGCAGCTTTTGACTTTTGGCATTGAACTTTGCATTACTAATACTGGCATAGCTTGTGCGAGAATCTATGTATTACAGTATATTTTATGAAATAGAATGTGGAATAGTAGTACATGTGTTGGCAATACGCCGATAAGAGTATCTAAAGAGAAAGAAAAACCTTAAAGTAGGTATCACTGAAGAACAATTTGATGTATTGTTATACGCTTATAACAATCCCTACATTGTTATTCAGTCACAACATAAATCTCTATATTATTATCAGCATAATAATCCATGCGTTATAATCTGCAAATATTAGTCCATGATCAAATGACACCCGGAGCACCTTTTACTTATCCAGGATCCTAGAGGACGTGCAAGCCAACTAGCCCAAGCCTAAGCCCATTAGGAAGTGTTTCTCCTACCTCTTCATCTTCTCAAACCAAAAACTGATTGAAGTTGTTTCTTCAACAATAACTACAGATCTTATAGTGAGATGACGTACATTAGAGCATAGGATGTTGAAATTTACTTAAGTAATTAGGCATCATTCACCGATTTAAACAAAAGTAATCAGGCATCATTCTGAACATAATGGCTCACCCAGAACA
Source organism: Nicotiana obtusifolia (assembly GCA_002018475.1). Classification (NCBI taxonomy): domain Eukaryota; kingdom Viridiplantae; phylum Streptophyta; class Magnoliopsida; order Solanales; family Solanaceae; genus Nicotiana; species Nicotiana obtusifolia. Next base: position 133,193 of record MCJB01023179.1, on the reverse strand, counting down.
TTATAGGCTCATCTAATCTTTATCTAGAGAACGGCACGACGGAAGTCACCCATATATTTTAGATCTTAAAATACTCTCATAATGTCCTCCCACTCATCTCTCTTTTGGTACGCGATTACTTTCGCTTCCCTAATCGTTCTCTCTGTCTATTTTCAGTGTCAACCTTTCAACATGGATGCAAGGAGTAATTATATCCAAAGTAGAAACGAATCAGGACGGAAAATGCAAATATTAACATTTTGCAGTATGGTTGAGACATAAATACACTCATAAACGAAATATTTCACCAAAAAGTTAAACATAGTTGCACGGAGAAAAAAGTATTAAGGAAAAAAGAAGTTCAAACTAAATACCTCTAGTCGATCCAGTAGATTTTCAGCCACAGTATCAACAAGAGAATCCTTGGGCTTCATCAACCATGCCGCTCTATCACGCTGCCAAGCATGAAAATCAAATTAAAAATGCATAGTATAAACGGAAAAGTGAAACTGAAAATTTGTAAAAAGAAATTACTATTTTACACAAATAAATTTGTATGTTTATGGTTGAAATCGAGGTAAATGGAGTTGTGAGATAGAAGAAGCTTTACTTGCACGCGCTTAAGATGACGATCAAATATTTTGAGTTTGGAGCTCTGAAAGCCATCTCCGGCGTCAGTACAGTAGGATCTTAGGCCTCTCCGACAAAGAGCTACGCTTCTTCTCATTGTGGATTAGGTTTAGCAACAGAAAGTCGGGTTATTTATGGGCTAACCGACACTCCAGTCTCTTCTCGAGTGTACTTTGCACCTTTTATGCCTGTTAAGTTAAAACATAGTCGGTATATTTTTAAACTTTGGCCTGACAGGAAATTTCACGCAAAACCAGCGTTGCTGCTGCTTCTTCTTCTTCTTCTCACACAAATCATGCCCATAAATACCCAAATTGTCCCTACCTCCAAACCCTTATTGCCGCCTGTAGTTATCCGGCGAGAAGTTCCGGTGATCGGTGGAAGCTCGGTAAATCTAACCTTATCAAGGCGTCGACGCCGGTAATCGACGGCGGCTCTTTCAAGTGAAAGAGGTAGGGCCGGCCATTAATGCGGATGATCTTAATGAAGATTTTGCTCAACAAAGTGACACGACATTAATTTGTAGTAGTAACTTTAACTTAATTTGTGTTTGGTAGAGGTCCAGCATCTTTTACCGTCAAAAAGGGATTAGAAGGAAGTAAGAACTCTACATTTGATTATCTTTAACTAATTAGATTATTGAAAATAGTAAAGCTTATTATTCCTTTCTATTTGTTGGAAACAATGTGCTTGTCACGTGCTTGATTATGGATGGTTATCGGATTTATAGTCTATTTGGTCAAGCTTTTTTCATAAAAAGTGGTTTTTATTATGCCAAAAATAATTATTTTTTTTTTACAATTAAGGTATTAGTCAAGCTATAGATGGAATAAAATGCTTTTGAGTAGAAGCGGAAGCAATTTTTTAGAAGCACAAAAAGTAGCTTCTCTTCAAAAGTACTTTTTTAAAAAACAATAATGAGAAAAATACACTTAAAAGTATTATTTAAAAGCTTGGTCAAAAATATTAGTTATTGTCCAAAAATACTTTTCAAATTAATTAGTCTAACACAATCTACTTTGCACCAAATAAATTTTTTTGAAAGATATTTTTGAGAAAAATATTTTTTAAAATAAGCTAATTAGAAATTTGACCAAACATACTATATTAGCATCTATTGCAAGAAAATTATAAACTAAAATTAGAATCCAAAAAGCATCTCAATTATTCCAACGCTAAATTCTTTCACTTCCTAACACCAATTTGTAAATTAAATGACATAATCTCTTTCTCGAGATTCTATTCTATGATGCCTATAAAATCCAAGGTTTAGCCATTCTTTAGCTTTTCTGGGCTTTTTAGGTGTTATTACTTTCTATTGATTTTGACAGCTCGAATCTTGCTTCTTCAGTTGGTATAGGACTATAGGCTGAGAACTTGTCTTTAACAACGATACCTCCAACAAATATAAAGCCTAAGGGGTCGTTTGGTTGGAAAGATATTGTCTTCGAAATTAATTATTTCGGGATTAGTTATTTTACTTTTTTATGTGGATAAAAAAATATTACAATCCTGAAATAATTAATTCCGAAATTAATTATACCGTAATTTTTTCTCAATCAAACATGGAATAAACTCTTCTTAAATTTAGTCCCGAAATTAATTATTCCTTATCCCTCGTACCAAACGAGCCCTAAGGAAATATCTATGAAATTATCCCTTTTATTTGTTATGTTGGTGAAGGTTATAACCAAGTAATTGTTCAGGATGATGCTTATGTTGCTGATTTTTTTTTAAGTGAATCAGTAAACAATCTTATGCCCTTATTGCGGATATTCTTAATCACGATTTTGCTCAATAAAAATATACACATACATTAATATTAACCAAGTTATTGTGTTTGGTAGAGGTTCATTATCTTTTAAAGTTACTGTCGAAAAAAGATTAGGAAGAATTCTACATTTGATTATTTTTTTACTTAGATTACCTTAAGCAATTTTTAAATAGTAAACTCATGAAGCTTTGGATGCAAAGGAGATGTTAGCTAATTTTTGAAAGCAGTTTTATTAGCATCCTCATCAGCCATCTTGATAAAATGATAGACATACCTTAGATCAACTCTTAGCAAAGATCATTGCTCCTCCAATTTTATCTAATTAATAAATCTTCAATAACTAGATCGAGAAACTTATCTTTGACAGTCTATTTATTCAAGTTCGTACGATTAATGCACAACTTACAAGAAATATTTTTCTTCCTACAAGTACGTTAACATTGGTGATGAGCATAAAATTTGAATATGTTGAATGACCCGTGTCCACATGTTCTCTATCAATTTCTTTCTGTATATAGGTTATTTAGTCTTATATTACCAGTTGGCTGTCTGTTCATAGCGAAATTTTAAGCTTGTTTGACCAAGTTTTTAGGAAGACAAAAGTGTTCTTTTTTTCTTTAAAGAAATACATATTTTTGAATATTAGAGCAATAGATGTACCTTTTTGCATGCCCTTGTGTAGCGAATATGGGACTTTATATAACCTCAATCTTCTCCGACAAATGTAATCCAGTTTTGAGGTTTACACTCATTTTAATGAAGACCTACTGATGTGAGAATTGACTTATCAAAAGTTGGGTTTGATCGATACCCAGAAGCGTATTCAGGATTTCAGGAAGATGGGTATACTACTATCGTTCGATTTGATCCTCTAAAATTATCATGATATATAACAGCTTTGCAAGTAAACTACAGTCAATATTATTATTACAAAAAAATGTATCATTTGGTTTACAAATATCCATGAATAATTTTCCTACCTTGGATAATTATCAATCATAGCATCATTATACAAAATCACAAATAGTTAACTATATAATAAAACTAAACAACTATTCAAGAGGAGAATAGTAAATGAAGAAAGAGGGAACTTGAAATTAGATTCAAGCTAATTTAGTATTTCATTTTTTAGAGTTTTTGAAACTCAAAGATTGAACAAAAAAAGAAATTGAATAAAACACAAAAGAAGAAGAAAGAAAGAAAAGCCAAGAAAAAAAGAACAGAAAAACAAGAATTTGATTAAAAGAGAGAGGAAGGCTCGGGATCTTAACTAGGTGAGGTGTATCAAAGACGAGGACGATAGAGTATTGATGGAGGAGGATCAGATTAAACGGAGATGGCAGACTTACTTTCATAGACTTCTAAATGAAGAGGGGGGTCAGGACATTGTCCTAGGTGAATTGGGACATTTCGAGAGTCACCGAGACTTTAGGTATTGCAGGCGCGTTAAGGTTGAGGAAGTTGTGAGGGCTTCGCGTAAGATGAGTAGGGGTAGATCAACTGGGCCAGATGAAATTCCCATAGAATTTTGGAGGTGTGTGGCTAGAACAAGGTTGGAGTGGCAGACTAGGCTGTTTAATGTTATTTTCACGACAAAGAGGATGCCGGATGAGTGGAGATGGAGCACGGTCGTATCGTTGGACTGGAGCAAATATGATATCCAGAGTTGTAATAACTATAAGGCTATCAAGTTACTAAGTCATACCATGAAAGCTTGGGAGATGGTGGTAGAAGTGAGGGTGAGGAGGACACTATATCTAACAACCAGTTTGGGTGCATGCCGGATCATTCGACTACAAAAGCTATCCACCTTATTAAGAGGTTGATGGAGCAGTACGTCGATAGGCAGAGGGATTTGCACATGGTGTTTATTGATCTGGAGAAAGCGTATGACAAGGTTCCGAGAGAGGTTCTTTGGAGATGCATGGAGGCTAAAGGTGTGCGGGTTGCTTGTATTAGGGCGATTAAGGACATGTATGATGGAGCTAAGACTCAAGTTAGGATAATGGGAGGCGACTCAAAGCATTTTTCGGTTGTTATGGGGTTACACCAAGGATCTGTGTTCAACTCGTTCTTATTTGCCTTGGTGATGGAAGCACTGACACGCCACATTCAAGGGAAGGTGCCATGGTGTATGTTATTCACTGATGACATAGTTTTGATTGATGAGACGAGAGACGGTGTTAACGAGAGGTTGGAGGTTTGGACGCAGGCCCTTGAGTCTAAAGGTTTCAGGTTGAGCAGGATTAAGACGGAATATCTGGAGTGAAAGTTTGCTCGCGAAACCGAGGGAAACAGTCATGAAAGTGAGGCTTGAATCACAGGTCATCCCCAAAAGAGACAGTTTCAAGTACCTTGGGTTGGTTATCCAGGGGGATGAGGAGATCGTCGAGGATATCACATCGTATAGGGGTGGGGTGGATGAAATGGAGATTAGTATCTGGAGTTATGTATGACAAGAAAGTGCCTCCGTTACTCAAAGGTAAGTTAAAAAAAGCGGTGGTTAGACCGGCCATGTTGTATGGGGCTAAGTGTTGGCCAGTTAAGAACTCACATATCCAGAAGATATTCGGGAGAAGGTGGGCGTGGCTCCTAAGGACGACAGGATGTGGGAAGCGAGGCTCAGATGGTTCGTGCACGTACGGAGGAGAAGCCCAGATGCCCGGCAATGAGGTGCGAGCGATTAATTTTGGCGGGTACGAAAAGAATAGAGGACGACTTAAGAAGTATTGCGAAGAGGTGATTAGATAGTTACATGGCGTGGCTTCAGATTTCTGAGGACATGACCTTTGATAGGAAAGTGTGGAGGTCGAGCATTAGGGTTGTAGGTTAGGAGGTAGTTGAGCATTTTTCTACTCTGTATACGTGTAAGGTTAGTCTGATAGGGTTTTGTCCGCGACTGCTAGTGGTTAATGTAGTGTCCATACTATTCTCCCGTTTTTCATCGAGCCGGACCTTATTTACTGGTTATTGTTATTGTTTTTCATCTGTTCTCTGGTTCTTATGTTGTTGTCATTATTTCTATTATTTTCTGTTGATAGTACTTATATATTGTCTCTCTTTTCGTCTTCTTAAGCCAAGGGTCTACCGGAAACAACCTCTCTATTCTCTTGGGGTAGGGATAAGGTCTGCGTACTCACTATCCTCCCCAGACTCTACTTATGAGATTTTACTGAGTTATTGTTATTGTTGATTAAAAAATAGGTCAAAGAGTGACAAAAAAAGAGAAGAATGAAAGGAAATGAAAGAAAAAAGGAACAGAAACGAAAGATTCAAATTAAGTAGTGAAAGGATTTGAAATTAAGGGGCAGTGGCTAGGACTCGAACTCTGACCGGGGTTAAAGGTGCAAAAAGCGACCACTGCACCAAATACTATCTTCAGCATGAGTTCCCACATGCAAATTTAAGTAGTTTACCAGAAAAATACTAGTGTGCTACACAGTCTAGGAAGGCGTGTATGTTTTCACGTGCCCCCACACCCCTCCCGTGGATCCGCCCCGGTTGATACCATGCGAAAGAATATAAACATCCAACTTATGGAGTGACTTGCATTTTTATAGAATTTGGATGCACCTATACTTTGTGTAACACAATTGATTTATCTTCGAGCTGTCCAGTAGCTACAAGATTAGCTGAAAACAAAGATTTTACATCACAAGCTCTCCGGTCTCCACTAATATATACAAGGATGAGGGTAAGGCTGTACTCTCTTGAAATGCGATGTATGTAGCCTACTGATACTGGACATATTTATGTGTTTTTGAATATTACTTGATCTACATTTTTATTGATTTTGGATTATAATTTATATAAATTATGTCCAATAATACTCAATTACGGAGGTTATACTAATTATTTAATAATTGTTGAATTAGGACAAATATGGATTGAGTTGGAAAAAACATGCTAAAAGAGGAAGAAGAGGGAGGCAACACGTGGAGAGTCATTCAATTAGAAAGAAAGAACAATGATTAGCATGGAGACATTGGAAAGCAACACGTGACGGAGCACTTGGAAGGAATAGACATCAAACTGGAGTTTGTGCGTTTTGGGCAGTGACGCATGCTCTATCGCGCTTAGAGCAAATTGAAGGCAAAACGTTTCTGGTCTGTGCGCCAGGGCCAGCACGACCTGGACCTGCGTGACAGTAACTTATCTTATTTTTCCTGAGACTTAGATTATTTCGATTCTATATATCACTCATATAAAAGGGATCTTAAATTTATTTTGGAGAAGAAGACGTTTTTAGAGAAAAGTACAAGCACAGAATCGCCGTAGAAGTTGAAATTCATTAAATTCTATTTTTCTTCCGCCAAACTTAGTAATTTTTGTGTTTCTTTCTATGATTTGTTGTTTGGCTACCATGTCTATATAGAGCTAAACTTTACGTTCTAGGGTTGTTGTTCTTTCATGACTATTGTTATTCATACATTAATTTTGCTTTCTTGATTTATCATATTGGTTTATTTACTCAATCTTGCGCTTAATTATTTAATTGCTTGATCACCAATTGAATACTATCTATGAATCTAGAATTGAACTCGAAATTGCGAATTCTAAATTGCACATAGGATTGAATAGAGCGAGTTCTTGAACCTGGGCATCGAGAACGAAATTGCAGTTAAGATAGACATATACCTAATTGCCTTGCTTGGTTGATGTACATTTATTATAAATGCCTTCTTGTTAGTTCTAATTCCATAAACATATAGGCGTTAGGTTAGCTTGAATAGGCGAGTAAAAACTCGACAGATTCTTATGAGCAATATTAACCCTGTCAACCAATGAACTAGATGAATTAATTAGTCAATTCAATTGAAGAATACAATAGGAATGTTAGATAGCCCATAACCCTAGATCGTTTTTAGTACATTGATAACATAAAAATCTGCTCTTCCTTTGTTTAGAGTTCATTATTTATTTTCTTTTTAGTTTAATTACCTTAGCATCACCATTTTTGGGTTTAATCCTTGTCTAGATAACTAGGACAGTCTAATCTAGTTAATAATTGATAATAAGTTCTTTTGCATTCGACGCTCTATCTTATCACTTTATTACTTGACGAGCGCGTATACTTGCGTGTGCATTTGGCCGCAACACATATCTTGACATAAGAACCAATAACTGATTCCACGACTCGAATCTTAAATATATAAGTTACACGGAAATAACTCTGCCGTTGCTCCAAGGCTCCCTCGAGAAAGGAGAACACAAGCAAAGAAAAAAAGTACAGAACAAATAAAGGCCAGTTAGACGGAATAAATGGATATTTCGTCATCTGGAGGCAAAGCTAAATAAGAAAACTTTAGTTCACATTTTCTCACAGTAAATATGATAAGCTAGGTACTGAAGGTGAGATTTTATAGCGTTACACCTGACACCAGGAAATCATTTGAGAGATATTACATCAGAAATTCAAATAAGTAATATTATAGCTGCAGAAAAATGAATTTTTTCTTAATTAACAGAGATATTACGGATATTATATCCTTTTTTCGCCATTATTAACCCACCTTATCACACCAATAAGCCAACATAATCTTCAATTTTATCTTAGGAAACTCCAAATAAATTGCACCCGAGGGGAGATACTTGCAAATCAATCACCACAAAATTTCTTTGGCATGCAACTGAGTGATCTTTAATTAAGGTTTCGGGTGTATTTGATTTTCTTTTTTTTGGGTATCATTTGATCATTAATTGAGAGAAATTACAATTTATTATCCTTTTCTGAATATCTAAGTTATAGATTGAAAGAAGCATGAATTCATTTCCAGTTTAGTTTCGTGAATTGGTTTGTTTGCTAACATTAAATAATACTCCTAAACTAATTAAGACAGATGAAGCATTTTCCTCTAGTATATTATTATCCTTTTCCTTAAAGTGTGTTAATCATTTTGCTACATGTTGATTTACCATTTACCATAGAATGATATCAGAATCTAGATTAATCATATACTACGAAAAAGCAATTCTATACTCATGGTATACGGATTGCAAAAAGGAAATAACACTTGTAATATCTTTGTAAAGAACGTACTTTAATTAGTTACTATATTACATCAATTTTCAATGATTTGATTATGTTTGAGCCAAGCTTCTTTTGGCCAAAACTATTTTTTTTAAACCAAAAAGTGTGTTTTTCTCCCTCTTAAGTTAAGGTGTTTGGCTAAGCTTTTAGAAGAAAAAAAAAAGTACTTTTAAGTCGAAGCAAAAGTTAACTTTGAAAAGCAGAAAAAAATATTCTTGCCCAAAATGCTATTTTGAAAACCACTTTCAAGAAAAATATACTTTAGACTTGGCCAAACACTAATTAGTTGCTGCTCAAAAGTGAGCCAAAGAAACTGCTTCTCACAAAAAGTACTTTTTTAAAAGGCATTTTTAAGAAAACACTTTTCAAAATAAGCCGATTATAAAAGCTTGACCAAAAAGGCTATAAGAATTCGGGTTTTTAATAAATATGCACCAAAGCGACATTTTCATTTTAACACCAAGTAGTTGGCGTGTGCACATTAAAATTCCAATTCGACCAAAAAAAAGATGTTATGCTCATCAAATAAGGTACCAAAGTATCCTAATGTCCATAAATGCAGATTTTTCAAAGCATCGACTATTGATCTTGAGTTTCTTTGTTGATGATAAGAAATCATTTTTACTTTCAGTTCAGTTTTTACAGAGGAAAGGCATGCAAACTATGAAATCTCATTGTTCATGCACTCAAATAACAAGTTTACTATAGAAGCATAGTACATTAAATATGAAATACCAATTTCCAGTTTTGAAAGCAAAAAAGATGTACTCTGTACACTTTACCACCCCTCACCTCAGAACTCAAGAAACTCTCTCAGATTTGATTCAAAGATTTAACTTCATTTAATTCAAGAAATGTCAAAAGCTTTAACTTCATTTAATTCAAGCAAATTCAAAAGCTTTACGACTCTACTAAAGGCTAAAGCAGTGCTAATCTCCAAGCTAAAGGTTGCTGAATGCCTTTATTACCTTCTTATCTCCATCTACCAACCTATTACCTCATTCATTACTACAAAGAAAACTAGGCAAATTTCAAAGTTACTTTTCCCACCATGGAACTGTGACATTCGTCTTCACAAAGCTTTAGTCCATGCAGAAAATCCAATGCTAAAACCTCCTTGATCTTGACACGAAATTTGTAACTGATAATAGTCTCTCAAGTTCTCCACTATAAAATCTCAGGTTTAGCACCTTCACATCTGTACTCAATCACAGTAATACTGTGAAGAAATGTATATTATAGTTGTCGTCATTTAATTCTGCTTTCATACAATGAAAAACCCATTGACTCCATTCAACAAGCCATTCTCTGTTTCTCTGTTTTTTCTTGTGTTCTTCTTCTCTGGTGTTGACAACTTGAATCTTGTTTCTTCTTCTCCTTCCTCCTGCTTCTCTTCTTCTGTTTTTGTAGGTCAACAGAATGGAGATGGTTCCAAGAACTACGAGGAGCGCGCAAGATCCAGTTACCTTTGTTCTGGGGTTAGCAATAAAGTTGCTGCGGACAACAATTTTGCTCCATCACTTCTGCCACCATCAACCTCGAGTTCGCCAATATACAGAGCATCTCTTCGGGTGCATAATAAGCCTGCACATGTATATACACCACCACAACCTTCATCTTCCATCTATGGAACTCCCTCAAGTCCACAGAGAAAACCTTCAAACGTACCTAAACATCCTTCTCCAGCATATAGGGCCTCTCAGAAGGTGCCTTACGCAAATAATCATCAATCAAAGGTCTATAGAAGATCAGTATTGAAACTGCTACCAGCTTCAACTTATCATCAACCTCCTATATCTCCACCACCTGTTCAAATCCCGCCATCTCCACCACCCATTTACAAGCCTCCGCCAGTAGAGAAACCACCTATACAAGTGTCACCCCCACCGGTTTACAATCCTCCACCTGTCGAGAATCCACCTATATCAGTGTCACCTCCACCGGTTTACACGCCTCCGCCAGTCGAAAATCCACCTATACCAGTATCACCTCCACCAGTTTACAATCCTCCCCCAGTAGAAAATCCACCTATACCAGTGTCACCTCCAGCGGTTTACACGCCACCGCCAGTCGAGAATCCACCTCCGCCGATTTACAATCCTCCTATACCAGTATCTCCTCCACCGGTAGAAACACCACCCACCCAAGTGGCTCCACCAAGTTACAGTCCTCCATTGAATCCGCCTCTTGAAAAACCACCTCCTACTCATAAGCCTCCTGTTAATCCTCCTAGCTCCCCTCCTGTTTACAAACCGCCAGTAATCCCTCCAATCCACAAACCTCCAGTTGTCAAGCCGCCTGTTTATAATCCTCCAGTGAAACCTCCACCTATTCACAAGCCTCCAATTGTTCCTCCAACCCCACCCACTCCTATTTATTCACCACCAATCCCGCCATCTGCTCCGATCTATTCACCTCCACCAAGTCCACTACCTCCTAAACTAGTATATTCACCTCCACCAATACCGCCACTGACTCCTGTCTACTCACCTCCACCAAGTCCGCTACCTCCTAAACCAGTATATTCACCTCCGCCAATCCCGCCACCAACTCCTGTTTACTCCCCTCCACCAAGTCCACTACCTCCTAAACCAGTATATTCACCTCCACCAATCCCGCCACCAGCTCCTGTTTACTCCCCTCCACCAAGTCCACCACCTGCTCCTGTCTACTCACCTCCCCCACCAATATATTCACCTCCACTAAGTCCACCACCCACTCCTGTTTACTCACCTCCACCAAGTCCACCGCCTGCTCCAGTCTACTCACCTCCACCAAGCCCACCACCTGCTCCTGTTTACTCACCGCCACCAAGCCCACCACCTCCTAAACCGGTATATTCACCTCCACCAAGCCCACCACCTACTCCTATCTACTCACCTCCACCAAGTCCACCACCGCCTCCTGTCTACCCACCTCCACCACCAGTATATTCACCTCCACCAAGCCCACAATTACCTCCTCCTCCTGTATACCATTATCCCTCACCTCCTCCTCCAAGCCCACCCCCTACTCCCATTTACTCACCTCCTCTACCAAGTCCACAACCTCCCACACCGAAATATTCACCTCCACCAAGTCCACCACTACCTCCTCCAGTGTACTCACCTCCACCAAAAATACCACCTCATGCTCCTATTCACAAACCTCCACCAAGTTTGCCATCTCCTTCTCCTGTTTATAAACCTCCTCCAATACCTTCTCCAGTGCCAAAGTTACCGCCACCAACACCCACTTACCAACCACCTCCTAGCTCACCAGGATATGTAAGTCCTCCACCTTCTGGTTATCATTAAATTCCCAATAAAACTACTTGTAACAGTAAGTTGTATTGACTGTAGTGATAAAAAGCGTAATAATCCATCAGATATACGCCTTTATGCCTCCGTTTTTCCTATGAACTCGTTTCTGGTTTAATTGATGTAATGAAATTTCATATAGCCTTTGAGTTATGTTATTTTATAATTGGAAAGTGCTTAATATCATGAATAGAAAGGAGCAACGTAAAAAACCAAAGATTATAGCCCTAACTCACTACCAAATGCTCTCTTTTCGGATCGAAACACTTTTTTTTTTCATTTTGGGAGTGGGGGTTGTACGTGGGAAAGCAATATCTACAAACGAAGAATAAATTTACCCCATGAGATGTAAGAAGTCATAAGGTTCACTTCCTAAAATTAAAAGCATAGCTAAGCAACATTTCTGCAAAGATACAAAAACTCTCAACAGAATTGAAATTACAACCTGTTGTACATTTACAAAAAAGGACATCCCTTAAAAAATGCTACCCTTTATAATAAATAAATAAAAACAAATATATATATATATATATATATAATATATATATATATATATATATA
>MCJB01023179.1:52293-114725 GCA_002018475.1 Nicotiana obtusifolia | reverse complement strand
GTTTATGTTGATGATATAGTGGTTACTGGGTCTGATTCGGGTACAGTTGATCGATTTTTGGCTGAGTTGGCAAGTCGTTTCTCTATCAAGGACCTGGGTACTCTGTCATATTTCCTTGGAGTTGAGGTTCTACCGCATCGTGATGGTCTTCTATTATCTCAGCGGAAGTACATTCTTGATCTTCTACATCGGACTCATATGGCTGATTCCAAGCCGGTACTTACTCCGCTTGCCACTGATCAGCCTTTATCTCTACTAGATGGCACAGCTCTGGACAACCCGACTGAGTATAGAACTGTTGTAGGCAGTCTGCAGTATTTGGCCCTTACTCGTCTTGACATCGCTTATGCCGTGAACAAATTATCTCAGTTCATGCATAAACGGACTACTGCTCACTGGGCCGCGGCGAAACGCCTGCTTCGTTATCTTTGTGGTACTATTGACCTTGGTTTACTTCTTCGTCGGGTGTCTCAGCCGTCCTTGTATGCATTCTCTGATTCTGACTGGGCTGGAAACAAGGATGATTATACCTCCACGAGTGCATATGTAGTTTATTTTGGTGGCTCCCCCATCTCTTGGGCCTCTCGGAAACAATGCACTGTTGCCCGCTCTTCCACTGAGGCTGAGTACAGATCTGTTGCCTCCACTGCTGCAGAGCTCCGCTGGTTGTGTTCTTTGTTGATTGAGCTTCGGGTGTTTCTACCGTCCTGTCCTGTTATATACTGTGATAACGTGGGTGCTACGTACTTGTGCTCTAATCCTGTTTTTCATTCTCGGATGAAGCATATTGCACTAGATTTTCACTTCATTCGTGAACAGGTTCAGCGTGGTATTTTACGTGTGACTCACGTTTCTGCAGCTGATCAGTTGGCTGATGCGTTGACAAAACCGCTCTCCCGTGCTCCGTTTTTGCTTCTGCATTCCAAGCTTGGACTTACCTCCCGCCGTCCAGCTTGAGGGGGCATATAGAATAGATGTTTACCTTATTTAGAGTTCTTCCATATATATTATATTTCCATACTTATAGAATAGATGTTTACCTTATTTAGAGTTCTTTCATATATGTTATATTTCCATACTTATCTCTTGTAATAGTTCTATATATTTGACATCTAATAAATGAATGAATTATTCGCCAGAAATAATATTCAATAGTAACATGGGTAGCTCGTTCACTTAGATGATTTGATAAGTGCCTCCCTTTGGAGCAAAAGACTATGCAAATCATATTTTTCCAAAATGAGCAACTGCACATATACAGCAAGTACCCTGAGTACTCTAATGAATTGAACTTCTTTTTGGCATTGAAGTCGTGAATTCTTTTCTGAGGCAGAACTAGCAAGACCATTAACAACAAACGCATAGCAAGTTGGGGGAAAAAAACCCAACACCAACTAACTCCTCTCAGCTAAATCCCTCCATCGGAAAATGTTACTGTTTACCGGTAAATTAAATGTGTGTAGGCAATTGAATACTCGATATATGGAAAACCTCTAGAGCAATGGTTCAAGGAGTTAAAAGATTTAAGCGTGGTTTTGTGTTAAGCCTCATCAGCATACATTCTTTTCCTTTTCTTGAATCCCCTACAGAAAAATCCTAGATCATCCTCTACTCACCCCATTACTCAGACCCCCAATTGATTCTAGCAGATTAGTGAACCACTTTAGGAATCAAACACAGTGTCCTAGTTACACCAATATAATGAACCAAGAGCAACATCCCAAGACACCGTAAAGTAACATTTAAGGAGCTGAAACATTCCAATGTTTTTGAATTTCTTTTTATCACAGCAGTGTCTGGATACCAACGGATTCCTACCAGCACATATGTACGAGATAACTCTACCAACAAATGCTTTGCAGATGATAAGAGCGCACATAGGGGTCGTTTGGTACGAACACAAGTAATGCAGGGATTAGTAATGCAGGGATTGTAGTGCTGAGATTATTTTTTATCAAGTGTTTGGTTCATTGTATTAAAAATTAGCTTGTGTTTTGTTTAAAACTGTACAAAATTTTCTTTACAATTATACCCTTGAATATTCTTCTTTCTGTATATAAAGAAATTTAGAAAAAGGGTTTAAGGGGCAGTTTAGTAATTTTAGGGTCTTATCCAGGTATAGTTAATGCAGGAATTAGTAATACCTTGGTTTCCTTGGTATTAGCTAAGCCCTCCTATGAGGTATAAGTAATCCATGTATTAGGTATGTATAAATTGAATTGAGCAACCAAACATTGTATTGGACGGATTAAATTTTTATACAAGGATTATTTTACTTAGTACAACCTACCAAACGACCCCATAGTGTCTTATTATGCTATTCGACTACTTGGCCATCCCATGGGAGCACATTCCACTTGATTACACCAGTTGACTATCATAATCAGATAACCAATAATATACACTTTTATCTCACAGATGAGGTATATAAAGAAGGGAAAAAGGTCATTATTACCCCTGTACTATTGTAAATAGTACAAGTTTGTCCTCCGTTTCACTTTACGTCCAAAACCCACCCTACTGTTAACAAACTTGATGGAATTGCCCCTAACCCTAACGGATCTACATCGTGGCAGCTGACCACTTCAATTTTTTCCATGTCAGCTGCTAAGTCACTCGACCCCACCAAATTAAAACCCCACATACTCCATTACATTCTCCATTGACAAAGAATTAGGGCTCTCCTCACACCCTTATGGACATTTATAAGTAAAATTTGGTTGGATGGATAGACTTCAATTAAATTATTCAGGGAAAGAATAAAAGAGATGGGTTTGTCTTTGTTGTGGTTAAGCTGTACCAATTGGTACAGATGGATTAGAAGCCAAAAAAAATATTCCAACACATACACCACGAATATGGAAGAGAGATAGATTTAATTACTAGCTTTTTAACCATTTTAATTGGAATATATGTTTAAATCATGCAAGGTAATTGACTGCGAGTATATAAATGAAAGAGAAATCAAACATTCAGTGACAGAGCTAAAGAACAGGAAAATTAATTAAATCATAAAGAGATATCAATGTATTCCATTGAAGTAAAATAAATTCTACTTATAGAGATTGTTTAACGAATTTGGGTTGTAGATTATGTATTTATAACAAGTTATGTATTTGTTAATAAATCCGTCTGAAAATCGGGCGAAGATGGAAGCAGCATCCACCGGCGACGACGTCATCGTAAAATCAACCGTTTTCTTTTTCATCTCAAAAATCAACCATTTTCTTCTAGTAAGTAATTCTACGGCTCAGTACTCTTAAAACCCACAATTTTTCGCTACCCATTTTCCACATCAATCAATGGCGGCTCAGTCATATACTACAAAATCCGGCCGTTATTAATTCGCTACAACCGCCGGCGGATTCCAATAATAAAACCTCCAAATCAGATCCATCTCTGGCACCATCGATCCAACCTTACTCCGCCGTACCTACGTCGTTTCTTCCTGCGGCGCTGCCAACACTGGTAGTTGGTGAGAGAAATATTTGGGGGAAATATTTTGAGGCGGGTTAATGAAGGAAACGGGTCGGCCCTCTTTGTCAATTTAGACGAGTCTAACTTATTTATTTAGTGGGTAAACGGGTCACGAGTAGGAGACGGGTGATGTAATAGGGTGTGTGAGTTATAATTTGGTGGGATCAAGTGACTTGGCAGCTGACATGAAATAATTGCAGGGGTCAGCTGCCAAGGTGTAGATCCGTTAGAGTTAGGGGCAATTCCATCAAGTTTGTTAACGGCAGGGTGGGTTTTGGACGTAAAGTGAAACGGAGGACAAACGTGTCTATTTACAATTGTATAGGGGTAATAATGGCCTTTTTCCCTATAAAGAATAGCTTTTTGGTCCCTTTAGGTTAGGACATGCACTTTCAGGTCAAAGACACGGGTTCAATTCCAGCAACTTATAGGTACCAATATCAGGTCACCAGTTTCATATATATACACCCAATTGCACGCTAGCCCGAATATCACAACACACAATTAGCTCAAAAAGTTCCAAATTTGCAAAATCTACCAAATTCTTCAAATTAGAAAAGGAAGAAACTTTTAACTTACTTCCAAACGTATCATTGGCCATACAAAGGAAGGATATGCCTGCTGATATAAGGATATGAAAGATATAGGGATCTTTAGAGAAGCAAAGCCTTGACTCTGTTTCACTTGGAAGCTTCTCCAATATTTGCCGTGCCACCGCGTTAAACTCCGGCAGCACCGTCGTTCCCCTCGTCACTACCGCATAGAGTATCGCCATGTCAGCACCCCCCTCGTTTTGTATGTTTCTACTTCTATAGAGTTATATCTTCTACTGTTGAAAATGGAGGATTCAGCTTAAGATTTTGGAATTGTTCGGTGTTTGAGAGAGATGGGGTGGTGTCACTGGGAAGTCCACGGCAGTTTTGGGTGGGCCATTCAAAATCCTACATAATAAAATTCGAACTGCCGGTCGGCTAAATTTGATTCTTGTCTAAATTATTGGTAATACTAGTAAATCTCCTAGATTAGTGGATTTAGAATTTGTACTCTACATTCGGCTAAAAGTAAATTTTCAAATGTCGCGCAAATTGACTTCATGTGGCACCAACCAAGGACATGGATAGAAACCATAATGATGTTAAAATAACTGCGTAAACTTTATGGAAATAGATGATCACAAATCAAACTAAACTTAGATTTGAGCTTGATTTCTTTATTTAGGGACTAAAAGTAGACTTTTAAATATCATTATATTGTTCCAGTACTAATAGCCATTTTTTCTTATAGTGACAGCTTCTCTATGGTTGTATGGTGCGGCCTTGATGGTGATTTTATCATAGAAAAACTAATTGAAACTGTGGGTAATCAAAGAAATTCCATACTATATATTGAGATTTTATCAGAAGATCAAGTGTACTCGAAAAAATAAATCTGTTGAATTTATCAATTAACAAATATATAGAAACCACAACCCAGAATAAAATCAGATAAATAGCAAGACTGACTTACAACTATCTAATCATTAGTGTACTGTTTAGCAATTATTGAAAGCTCGTCTAATGTTCACTGCCTTAAAAAAGAGAAAAATTACCTGCAAAAAAGAAATATTAAAAATAATATCAAGTGCAGAAATATAAAAAACCAAGATAAGCATAACGAAATTTCATGTCCATTCCTGAGGAACTTTCTTTGCAAACTTTGGATCAAATAGATACAAAGGTCCTTCTTCTCAAGATTTATTCAATTACTCTAAATTTAAAAGGCTCATCAAGAAAAATCCGTTTCCTCATTATGGCATCCCTTTATAGCCATATTCAAGTTTCATGTCAGTTATACTTGTTTATTTATAAATATGCTTAATGCTCAATTAATATTATATAAGTGCATTCGGTCAGTTACATACCTTTGGGCTTCTTCGATAAATAAATGGTGATTTTTGTTGTTCAGGTAATATATTTGCCCAAGTGTAAACAAATGGTGATTTTTGTTGTTCAGGTAATATATTTGCCGAAGCGAGGGAACAATATGCTAGAAACTTTTGAGCTTCTTCAGTTATAACGTCCATACTGATAGATAAAATTGGGTTATACTCGTCAGAAGAGTAAAGAGGTGTTGATAAAAAAGGAACGTGGGTGTAAAAGAAATAATTGACAATAATAAGGAATGATATAAATACGATGTAATGTATTTTTTTCATATTTTCTAGACATGAAATAAGGGATAAAAGCCAAAAAAATGAAAAAAATAAATAAAGAACTTCCTTGAGCTTTGAGAGGTGCCACATCACCTTTTCTATTATATATGTAGATGTATAGATTTTAATATCACATGTTAGATACATATTAATCGCTATATGTAAAGTATAACAACCATTTTATGGGGAATGCCTTGTACCGAATTTTTACTTGCATCATCCAAGTGACATCACTTGGATAGTATTAACATGAAGTAATGAAGAAAACACACACTTGCACATCCGAGAATTAATCAAGTTTTCTCTCAAGTGTGTTGCCATCTTGCAAGTGACTTCCACGCTTCAAGAACAAAAAACAACATAACGAAGGACCAATTTCCAGCATTGTGTTATTATATGTCCTTAGTTGTGTTGCACTTTTGTTAGAGTGATTTACTTGTAATTTCTACTTAGCTTAGCTAGAAGCATTGTGTAGGAAACCATTTGTAAAATCTAAACTTTGTGTTTGTGTCTTGGCTAGAGTTTGTCGAGTTGTGAGCTTTGTAATAGAGTTATTACAAAGAGGCTTGTAATAAAGTTATTACAAGTGAGTGAGGGATTAAGAGTTTAATTCCTAGGTTACAATATGTTGTAATCTAAAAGTTGCTCGGTCAGTAAAGTTGAAATCCTACGAGTGTAGGTCGTGGTTTTTAATTCCGTGAGCTGGTAATTTTCCACGTAAAACTCTGTTGTGTCATTTACTTATCTCTTTTTGTGTGTATGCTGTGGGAACTGATAGAGAACCAGGTTCTCTACGGTTTGGTGGACCCTAAGTTTCTATCAATTGGGATCAGAGCAGGTTCTTTCTATCAGGCTAACACCTAGAAAGGATCTAAATGGTTGCTCCACCAAACTTTGAAGAAGGTCGATCAACCTACAAACCACCAAGATTCAATGGACAACACTATGGATGGTGGAAGACAAGGATGCATGATTTTATCATGGCTGAAGATTCAGAGCTCTGGGATGTTATTTGCGATGGACCCTTCGTCCCTATGAAGACCTCTGGCGAACCAGCAGGGACAGTTCCCAAGATAATGAAGGAATACAACGATGCTGACCGCAAAGCTATAGAGAAGAACTTTCAAGTAAAAAAGATCCTCGTATGTGGTATTGGACCAGACGAATACAACAGGATCTCTGCCTGTCAATTAACTAAGGAGATCTTGGAAGCTCTCCAAATGGCACATGAAGGAACAACTCAGGTCAAGCAGTCAAAGATCGACATGCTCACCACTGAGTATGAACTCTTCAGGATGAAGAATGATGAATCCATTCAGGACATGCACACTCGATTCACCTCCATCATCAATGAGCTTCACTCTCTGGGAGAAATCATTCCAAGGAACAAACTTGTCAGGAAAATACTTAGTGTACTACCTGGGTCTGGAAGCAAGGTCAATGCTATCATAGAGGCAAATGATCTGCAAAAGCTGACCATTGATGAACTCATAGAAATCTGAAGACATATGAAATGAAGAAAAAGAAGGACCATGAAAGAAGAAAATCCAAGAAAGAGAAGAACCTGGTCCTCAAGGCTGACAATAATGACTCAAGTAGTGAGGATGTTGATATGGCTTACCTGACAAAGCGATTTCAGAAAATGGTTCGCAGGAATGGAGATATTCCAAAAAGGGGCAGCTCCAGCAAGCCAAGAGGGTATGACTTATGTCATAAATGTGGGAAGCTAGGACACTTCATCAAGGACTGTCCTCTTCTCAGGCAAAACCAGTACAAGCACAACACAACAAAGCAGCCAAGAGGAACCCGGTTCCAAACAAAAGGTTGAAGAGAAGAGAAACCGCTGACAATGTTGTGAAACAAGCTTTTGCTGCATGGGAAGATATTTCCAGCGAATCTGGAGAAGATGATGCACAAGGTGATACCTCCATGATAGCACTTGAAAGTGAAGCGGCTGAATATGACTCTATCTTTGCCCTGATGGCAAATATTTGACGATGATGAAGAAGATAATGATGATGAGGTAAGCTTTCTAGACGTTCAAAGAAATTTGAAGTCTTACTCTCAGAAAAATCTTATATCTTGGAAAATATTTTAATTGATGCTTATCACAGTCTTATAAATGATAAAAATGCATTTACTATGAAAATAGGAGAGGTAGAAAATATGAGAGATGATCTGGTAGTCGTAGTGGTTGACCTAAAAGAAACCATCAAGGTTCTAAAGAAAGAAAAGGATGTTCTGATTAAAAAAATTAAAAACATAAAAAATGAGAGAGATGACTTGTTGGTAGTTGTTATGGACCTAAGAGAAACAATAGAGGAATTAAAAAAGGGAATCAGTTATGGGATTATCCAAAAGGAAAAGGAGTTGCAAGTGAGGCACACATTAAGCTTGAAAATGAACTCATACCTGTGAATTCTAGTCTATGTGCTGAATTTTGAAGAAACAGACAACTTCAAGAAGATCTAGGCAGAGTTAAAAATGACCCAAAAAAATCCCTAAAGTGGACCTGGTCCTCTGATACTATTATTTCCATGTATACAAGCAATGGTGGGAACATGCAGGGAGTTGGGTTCCAAAAGGAAAAGACTCCCTACAATCCACATAGCAAATATGTTACTGTCTTTGATAACTGGTTTTGCGCTCAGTGTGGCAACACTGGACATTTTAAAGAAAATTGTAAAGCTAGAATTCAGTCCCAATAGAAAAACAAGGCTTTTGTGGAAAAGGTAACTACTGTTAAGGAACCTGGTCCCTCCGTTAAAAAATTTGTATTGCCTGCCCGGACAAAAAGAAGTTTAATTCACCATTTTCCTCACTACAAGGGACCCAAACTTGTTAGGGTTCCTAAGTCTAATCCTTGATTCTCTAGTGTAGGAAGCAGTCAAAAATGGCATATGGATAGTGGCAGCTCCAAGCACATGATTGAAAGTATCAATGATTTCCTTTCACTGAAAGCCCTGCAAGAAGGGAGTGTGTTCTTTGGAAATGGCAAAAAAGGGATACATTCAGGGAGTAGGAAGAATTGGGAAGACACTCACCTACTCAATTGAAAATGTGTATTATGTGAACGGCTTGAAATATAGCTTACTGAGTGTTTCTCAAATCTACGACAAAGGAAACAAAGTGGAATTTGTGTCAAAAATTTGTACAGTCACAAATCTCGTGATTGGTGATGTGGTCCTGATGGCAAAAAGATACAAAAATATTTATGTTGCTGATTTTGAGTCCTTGCATAATGGGGATCTCACATGTCTGAATGCTGTTGATGATGAGGCTGAATTGTGGCACAGAAGATTGAGACATGCAAGTTTTACGTCGCTGAAAAAATTGATCAAGAAGGACCTGGTTCGTGGGCCGCCTAAGTCAAGTTTCAAAGATCACAAGGTGTGTGATGCATGTGTGAAAGGAAAGCAAATTAGGTCATCCTTCAAGCCTAATAAGGAAGTAAGCACCTCAAGGCCACTTGATCTCCTCCATATGAATCTGTGTGGACCTATGAGGGTGTCAAGTAGAGGAGGAAAAAAAATACATTTTCGTCATAGTGGATGACTACTCCAGATTCACCTAGACTTTGTTCCTCAGAACCAAAGATGAAACTTTTCCAGTGTTTGCTGCTTTTGTGAAGAAGATTCAAGTGAAGATGAGCCATAATATTGTGAGTATAAGATCTGATCGCGACACAGAGTTCGACAATGCAAAATTCGATGAATTATGTGCTGAAAATGGTACAACTCATAAGTTTTCAGCTCCAAGAACACCCCAACAAATTGGTGTTGTGGAGAGAAAAAATAGGACTCTTGAAGACATGGCAAGGACAATATTGATCGACAGTGGTGTCACAAAACGTTTCTGGGCAGAGGCACTTAACACTGCATGCTACTTGGTGAACAGGTGCATGATCAGGTCCCTCTTGAACAAAACCCAGTATGAACTGCTGAACGGGACAAAACCCAAGCTAATACATTTGAGGACGTTTGGCTACAAATATTTTGTTCTCAATAATGGGAAGGAAGCACTGAAAAAATTTGATGCCAAAAGTGATGAAGGAATCTTTCTCGGTTATTAATCACAAAGCAAAGCTTACAAGATTTACAAGAAAAGAACTCAATGTGTTGAGGAAAGTATACATGTGATCTTTGATGAATCACACCACCTATGTGGGAAAGATTCACATAATAAGATTGATCAAGACGGAGAGCAGTCAAAGGTACCTAGTGAAGTCATTGATATGGCAAATGAAAAGGCTGACATGATGAGTCAGGTTAAGGAATCAAATGAAGATGGTGCAGCTGTATCTCCAACTGATGTGGAGGAACATGGTCCCCTAATCCCAACAACTAAAGCAGAGAACAAAGTTGTTGATGCCGTATAAGGAACCCTGATGCTGAGCTGAGAAGTGGCACTCATGTCTACATTGGATCTCATTCAGAGGAACCTGGATCCTCTCGCAATGAGATTTAGGTGTCTAACTGGAAACACACAATTTCACACCCTCTTCAAAATGTGATCACTTCTCTTGACTCAGGGATTCAAACAAGATCAAAGTCAAGAAACTCACTTGCCTTCTCAGCCATTCTCTCTCAAATTGAGCCCAAAAATATCAAGGATGCACTGAAAGATGCTGACCAGATTACTGCTATGCAAGATGAACTACATCAATTTGAGAGGAACAACGTATGGCACCTGGTTTCTTGACCCTCAGACAGAACTATTATAGGAACTAGGTGGGAGTTCAGAAACAAACTTGATGAGTTTGGGAACAAAACAAGGAACAAGGCAAGGTTAGTAGTTCAAGGCTACAATCAAGAAGAAGGGATCGACTATGATGAAACTTTTACTCCAGTTGCTCGAATGGAATCCATCAGAATCCTCATTGCCTTTGTATCTCATAGGGAATTCAAATTGTTCCAAATGGATGTCAAAAGTGCATTTCTAAATGGATATCTAAAGGAAGCAGTCTTCGTCAAACAACCACCTGGTTTTGAATGTCATGAGCATCTTGAGCATGTATTCAAACTTGACAAGGCATTATATGGACTGAAGCAGGCCCCCATGCATGGCATGAAAGATTGTCTAAATTCCTCCTTGAAAATAGCTTTACTAGAGAAAAAATTAACAACACCCTATTTCTACAAAAACGGGGGAGGAACCTGCTCATCGTGCAAATCTATGTTGACGACATCATCTTTGGTGCAACAAATGATTCCCTGTGTGAAGAGTTTGCAAAGCTTATGTGAAGTGAGTTTGAAATGATCATGATGGGGAATTGAATTTTTTCTTGGGACTGCAAGTTAACAAACTCCTAAGGGCACGATGATAAGTCAACATAAGTACATTAAAGAGCTCCTAAAGAGATTTAAGATGGAAAGTTCAAAAATCATTGATACCCCTATTGCCACTGCCACTTGTCTGCATATGGATGAACCTGGTTCTCCTGTGAATGAAACCATGTAGAAAGGTATCATTGGTTCACTCTTGTATCTCACAACTAGTAGACTAGATATTGTATCTAGTGTGAGATTATGTGCTAGGTTTCAATCTAGTCCAAAAGTCTCATCTTAAGGCTGAAGAGAGAATTCTACGGTATCTCAAAGGAACGCGGGACCTGGTTCTCTTCTACCCTTCAGGAGACAATTTTGACTTGATTGGTATGCTGATGCTGATTATGCTGGTTATCTGGTGGATAGAAAAATCACTTCTGGCATGGCACATTTTTTGGGATCGTGTCTAATTTCATAGGGTACAAGGAAACAAAACTCCGTGGCTCTTTCAACTGCAGAAGCTGAATATATGGCAACTGCCTCTTGCTGTGCTCAAATGTTGAACTTTGGTGTATTCTCTGATTCTGCGCCATTACTGTGTGATAACACCAGTGCTCTCAACATGGCAAACAACCCAATTCAGCATAAGAGAACAAAGCACATTGATGTGCGACATCATTTTCTCAAAGATAATGTTGAAAAAGGTCTTATCTGCTTGAAGTTCTGCGTTAAGCAGAGAGCACTTTGAAAAGAATTGATTGGCACTAGGGTTGATAAAAGCAAACTGAGCACCTGGTCCCTCAATGATTGACTATGAAAGAATGAGCAGGTAAAACAGCTAAAAAAGTATTTTTTGACAAGTTCTAGCTCATTTCTATACTGTTACAGGTAGACACGCATAGAAATTACAAAGAAAATAAGAAGCTAGTGTCAGTGCATCTTGGTAAAAGGATGAGGCTCACATTTACAAAACTAAGTCAGAGAACCTGGTTCCCTTGACCCAGGTTAGCAGTTCCTTTTACTCTTATGCATATCTTTTTAACAGCTGTAAAATTGCCGTGTCATTAAAATTTTAATTTCTCTTTTTCATCTTTTTAGAACCCAAACGTCGTACCCGTTACTAAACAACCCGTCTACTCAGCAATTTATACCCGTTCGTAACCGGTTCCTCACCCTTTTTAAATAAACCCAAACGTTGTCTCTTTCATCACTATTCACATCAAAGCCAAAAATTCCCTTTTTCTCTCAAAACCAAACACCCTCTTTCTTTTTACTCACTACAAATTTTCATTATGTCTGAAAATCTAGAAGTCTCAAACATTTCCAGTACAGTCCCTACTGTGTCTTCGTCTCACAAAGCACAGGAACGAGAGTCTGAGTCCCCTATGTCACCCAGTCAAAACCCTACACCAGATCCCCAACCACCTACTACTTCCTCTCCAACCCAATCGAGTTTTGATTCTCATCGGAGTTGCAATACTCAAAACCCCAAAAGGTTTGTTGCTGCGACCTCGCCTTCTACCTGCCTTGCCAATAAAAATGGCAGAGGGAGAAACAGTAGATGGTGACGAAGGTTAGGAAGTTTCCAGTCTGCAAGTTGAAGAGAGCGCTGAAGCCCAACAAACTATGGTTCGTAGTAGTGAAGGTTCAGCATCGACCATATTAAGCTTCGATTTGAATGTTGTCAACTCCACAGGTAATATTCCTCCTGTGTCTTCTGAATCTACTTTGGGGATAAACGAACAAGATGACATTGAGAATATGTTGTTAATCGCTGCTGAGGGTGGTCTGGTTGGTGTTTATGAGGATGTTTAATGAGACCATTGGGTCTCAGGGGGGAGGTGAAAGTCATCAAGAAGAGTAGGGAACTGGTGCCCCTTGAAAATATAGCACATGTAATACTACTGGGGAAACAAATGAGGGACTTGTTCCCTCAGTGCAAGAGGAGCCCTCTGCTCCTACTTAAGATGAAACTCCCTGCTCTTCAAAAGAGCCTCAGGTCAGTACTGATCCTGCTCCCTCTCCTCACTTTGATGTTGAGTCGTTAAACTTTGTCATTCCTGAGATGAGATCTCTATCTGAAGAGAAAAATAAAAATAGTGAGGAAGACTATGATTATATGCCTGTAGCAAGCTTCATTGCTACTAGAAGTAGAAGGGCAGTTCCCAATGCACCCACTCTTAAAAGACCCACTACCAGGTTGCAAAAGAAGGAATTCCCTTGAAACTGTTCTGAAGAAAAACAAAGAAAAGAAGAAAAAGAGGAGGTTGGTGAAAGAGGGAAAGTTGGTGAATGAGGAAGACGTGTCTCCAGCACTTGTTGTTGATATTGGTGATGAAGAGGTGAATGAGGAACCTGCTTCCTTAATTCGTATGTCCCCTAAGAAACATGTGATTCCAAAACCCAGGAGAGAGCCATCTGTGAAAGTTGTGGAAGTTAAGAATGTTGAGGTAGACAAGTCTGGTGAGAAGGTGTCTTAAAAGTCCGGTGAAAAATTATCTGAGAAGTCTGCAAAGAGAGAGAAAAGTGTGAGAAAGTCCGTGAAAAGAAAGGTTGGTGACAACAAGGAACCTGGTTCCTCTAAGAAGGCAAAAGTAAGTGTGGCCAAGGATGAAAGTTGAGCAAATCTGAGAAACAGAGGGTACTGTGGGGCAGAACATTTTCCCCTGACATTCTGGACATGACAGGGATGCGTCAACTGGTTGATATTTGTGAGTTTCAAAAGTGGACACACTTATTCACCAACGAGATACCCAAGGTGTATGAGGAAGAAGTCTGTAGCTTCCATGCAGACATTTTCATAGTGGAAGATGATAATATTTTCTTGAAGGTGAATGGAGTAGACTTTGTGATGGACGAGGCTGTATTGGGAACATTTTGGCGGTGCCTACTGAGGGGATCTCATCCATTGCAGGGGACTCTTTCTCCCAATTTCAGAAGTGCCATTCTGAAGGATGATGCTATGCAGCAAGGGGAACGGATGCACAAGAAGGCCCCCCTACCAGTGTATCAATTTTTATTCGAGATGGTGAACAAGGTCTTGCTTCCACGTGCAGAAAGGCGTTCCATTACGTCAAGAGCAGACCTGTTCCTAATGGAAGCACTAGATGCCTACACTACTATCAATATGCCTGGACTCATGATAGAGCACATGAAGAAAGTGGCAGATTTTAAGGATGGTAATCATGGGCTGCCTTACGGGTTCTTACTCACCAAGGTGTTTAACTTCTTCAAAGTTCCCTTGGGAAAAGCAACAGTGGGAACTCGCAAGCAAAACTTCTCCAAAACCACCTTAGAGGAGTGTGAGTGCATTGATAAGAAATGAGGGGTTGGCAGCAATTCCACTATCTCGCAATTGATTGATGCTCAGAATGATGCAACTGAGGAGATATGGAGGCTGAAGGCACGGAACGCCATTCTTGAAGGGCAGCTTAGTCAGTCTCAGGAGGCACCTGGTTCCAGTGGTGCATAAGGCACAGAGGTTGCCTGTTTGACCAAGGAAAATGCAGATATCAAGAAAAAGATCGAGGACCTGAAGGAGCAGCTCTTAACGAGCAAGTGTCTACAAATGCCCGAATGGATATTCTCCTCTGAACTCTTGCCTCCTTATCCCTGCCTCCCCTTTCTAGTGCTCCTTAAAATAGTTTCCCTTTTCCAGTGTCCAGTTCAAAGCTGTCTGCCCTATATCTTAGTCCCTTTGTTTTGTTGTTTTGGTGGATGGTACTTTTTAAATTGTTTTATTTTTGTGAATGGTTATGTACAAATAGTACTACTAATTCAGCTTCCTTTTAATTACAATTGATGAGTATTTCGTCCTTCTACTATGCACGTTTTCCTCTTATGCTCTGTTCTTAGCCATGTTTGTGTGCACACACGTGGCATGAGTTAACCATTCTAGACTTCTTTTTGCTTATTACTTGTGACTACTCTTTCTATGATGCCAAAAGGGAAAAATTGATTGAGGGGGAACAAATTTAGGGGGAATATTGTATGGTACTTTGGTTCTCAGGGGGGACTTCAATTACAAGTTTGTCATCATCAAAAAGGAAAAATAGATAGGTAATGTGCCCTGTTATATTTTGATGATCTAACAAACTTAATGATAATAACCAGATGGGGAACCTGTTATACATCCTCAAAGTTCTCAAGAACAACAAGTCTCAAGTCGGGCACAAGTTCCGACAATCAGAGTCAAAGAGACGACAGAGGGAACATATGGACATTAGTTCCCTTGCTGACTGTACCAGTCAACTGCTCACAACAGTAAAGTCGCTACAATTTCCTCTGCACGCACGCAACAGTATGAACAGTACAGCAGCCACTTTAGTGTGAACAGTCCAACAACCATTTTATGGGAAATGCCTTGTACCGGATTTTTGCTTGCATCATTCAAGTGACATCACTTGGATAGTATTAACATGAAGCAATGAAGAAAACACACATTTGCACATCCGAGAATTAATCAAGTTTGCTCTCAAGTGTGTTGCCATCTTGCAAGTGACTTTCAGGCTTCAAGAACAAAGAAAAACATAACGAAGGACCAGTTTCCAGCATTGTGTTATTATATGTCTTTAGTTGTGTTGCACCTTTATTAGAGTGATTTACTTGTAATTCCTACTTAGCTTAGCTAGAAGCATTGTGTAGGAAACTATTTGTAAAATCATAAACCTTGTGTTTGTGTCTTGGCTAGAGTTAGTCGAGTTGTGAGCTTTGTAATAGAGTTGTTATAAAGAGGCTTGTAATAGAATTATTACAAGTGAGTGAGGGATTAAGAGTTTAATTCCTAGGTTACAATAGGTTGTAATCTAAAAGTTGCTCGGTTAGTGAAGTGGAAACCCTACGAGTGTAGGTCGTGGTTTTTAATCCCGTGAGCTGGGAGTTTTCCATGTAAAACTCTGTTGTGTCATTACTTATCTCTTATTGTGTATATTCTGTGGGAACTGATAGAGAACCAGGTTCTCTATACAGTTTGGTGGACCCTAAGTTTCTATCAGTCTGAATATACACACGCTTACATTATTGGCACCCTTAATATTCGATACTTTACCTAAGTATTGTTCTCTTATTCTCAAAAATACACACGCTAAACTGTTAGAAAAGACAAAAAAGAAGAAGGTTAAGAATTATTCCGTTCACATTGAGAAAAAGAAGGGAAGGTTCAAATGAAGAACATGGGGAAAACATCTCCGTACACACAGGGAAAAACATCCTGCACCATGTCTGCAGTACCACTAAAACACCTTGATGCCCAATTGATAACAAGCGCCACACGTCGCATAAGATTGAGTAGGAAGGAAATAAAGGCACAAGACCAAATGGAATCAAATCGTAGGATGAGGAATCAAGAAGGGAAGTGCTCCTAACAGCCCTGTAGTCTCTCGAAGATAAGTACAGACGTCTCCGTACCGATCTGCAAGACTCTACTAGACTTGCTCATGACTCGTGAGACCTAACTGAACCTAATGCTCTGATAACAAGCTGTCACGACCCAAAATTCATAATAGGTCATGATGGCGCCTTACACCGCCGTCAGGCGAGCCAACGGTGATTGATCAACTTGTTTACTCATTTTATTACTTTGAAATCATAATTTTTATTAATTAAATAGCATAAAATAGAATGTATAAGGTAATGATCATATTTACACGAACTACAATAATGAACAACCCGTAGGAACCCCCAAAATCCGGTGTCACAAGTGCATAAGCATAAACAAGGAAATATAGTAAAATACAACATCTATCTGGAATACAAATTAGACAGAAGAATACAAATAACTCTGATGGAGACTCTGCAGGCTAGGGATCATAATATGGAATGTAGCTCATGGTAAAGTCCCCGCAATAGCCCCGCCTTTGCGCCCAAAAGACCACCAGATATATATGTACCTGCACAATAAGTGCAACAAGTGTAGCATGAGTACATAAATCAACGCGTACCGAGTAAGTATCTAGCCTAACCCTAGAGAAGTAGTGACGAGAGGTCGACATCGATACTTACTAGTGGTCCAATAAGACAGATACAATAGAAGTAAGCAGATGTAAGTCAAAGTAAATAAACGAAATAACAATTATAAATACAATGCATAATTCTCCTCTCAACAATAAAATCAAGCTCTCAGCTAGTAGTTACATCCTCAATCAGAGTATATATATAATGGACCTCACCAGATAGGTCGTCATAGTTCGAGTCAGGAAAAGTCACAGATACACTAGCTATTTGTCAAATATTATGCACGATTTCATAAGAGTATTTTAGCGAAATGTCAAGGCGTACGGCCTGATCCCATCATACTGTGTGCACTGCCGAGGGTCGAACGACACGAATCATAGATATATCTATTATATTGACGAGGCGAACGACCCGCTCCGAAGAGAGTGTGATACATAATCCGGCCGAGGCAAACGGCCTGATGCCATCATAATGTGCGCACTGCCGAGGGTCGAACACACGAACCATTGATGTATCTATTATACTGCCGATGCGAACGACCTAATCCCATCATAATGTGTGCAGTGCCGAAGGTCGAACGATACGAACCATAGATGTATATATTATACTGACGAGGTGAACGACCCGATCCCATTAGCACATATCAAATACATTACCTAGGGGTAGTTTCTCTCTCACAGAGTTAGACAGGAGACTTACCTCGCTCTGAAGTACCATAACCGGCTCCAACACCACTCAAACACCTCAAATCGATGCCCGTCTCTCCAAAACTAGTCAAACAATTTGCAAACCAATAAAAATGTACTCTAATACTCATAATAAATTAATTCATGACAATTTTCAACTTCGCTCGAAAAGTCAATAAAATCCACCTGCGGGCTTACGTGCCCGGATTCTAAAAATTTTCAAAGATAAACATTACCCATAATACTACAAACTCAAATATATAATTTATTCCCAATTCCATGTCCAATTTCGTGGTCAAAATCCAAAAATACCAAATTCTAGGTTTTCTACCAAGATCCCAAATTTCTATTAACTTTCATGTTTAAATCCATATATAAACCATGTATTTAACTTGACAGGTGGGAATCACTTACCTTGTGTTGCTTGATGAAAATTCCCTCAAAATGGCTCCCCAAATTCAGCCAAGCCAAGTGAAAAATGAAAGAAGAAGAGCCAAATCCCGTTCTTAAAACAACTCTGCCCAGCGACATTTTCGAATCTGCGGTCCCCTGGTCGCTTCTGCGGCTTCAATCTCGCACCTGCGAGAACCTAGGCCAGGCCGTTAGTCGCATCTGCGGTGACTGGTGAGCACCTGCGCCTCCGCTTTTGCGAGTCTCCAGCGCTTCTGCGCTCGCGCACCTGCACGACCAAGTCCGCTTCTGCGGCCCAGGCCTTCTTGGCCAATCTCTGCTATTGCGCTCCATTGGTCGCATATGCGATCATTCAGGTGCAGGAATTTCTTCGCACATGCGGTCTCTGCCCAGATCACCTCCAGCCGCTTCTGCAGTTCGCTGCCACGCTTCTGAGATGAAGCTTCCATAGAAGCGATTGCACTAGCAACCAGAAATCTCCGGCTTTACCTTAAGTCCAAAATCCGATCTGTTAGCCATCCAGAGTCCACCTGAGGCCCCCGGGACCTTGACCAAACATACCAACGTGCCCCAAAACACATTACAAACTTAGTCTAAGCCTCAAATCATGCCAAACTACACTGAAACTACGAATCGACGATCGAAATCCTTCTTTAAGCTTTCAAATTTTCAAACTCCGACGAACGCGCCCGAACCACACCAAAACATACCGGAACGACAAACTTTGCGTACAAGTCATAAATCACAATACGAACCCATTCTAAAATTCGAAATCCCAAGCGGACATCGATGACCCCAAAGCCCACTTCAAACCAAACATAGGAAATTCTAAAACCTTCAAATTGCGAACCTTCCATAATATGCGCCGAAATGCTCCGGGGTGATCCGATACTCAATCCGAACATACGCCCAAGTCCAAAATCATCATACGAACCTATTGGAACCTTCAAATCCTGATTCCGAGGTCGTTTACTCAAAAGTCAAACGTTAGCTAATTCTTCCAACTTAAAGCTTCCGAAATTAGAATTTTCTTTCTGAATCAACTCCGAACTTCTCGAAATTCAATTCTAACCACACGTACAAGTCATAAAACCTGAAGTGAAGCTACTCTAGGCCTCAAATCACTGAACGACGCGCTAGAGCTCAAAACGACCGCTCGAGTCGTTACATTCTCCCCCACTTAAGCATACGTTCGTCCTAGAACGTGGTAAGAACTGCTCCGGAGTTGTCCAAAATCACTATTTAACACCTCACACACCTACCTGTGCCACCACTATCCATGTGAGCATGTTAGCTTGAGCCAGACTGAAGATCCTTCCTATAACCTTAGCTAACAAGCTTCAGCCAAATTCCAATATCGAAATTTTCCACGAGGCCCGATTCTAACATACGAACACCGCATCAGTCACCAGACACTGTACCTACCCAACATGACCATGATTCTTCGCTAAAATCACACCATGTACCACATAATTCACTTGGCTATAATAACATCCTCCGACCATAATAGCTGCCATTTCACGAATTTGGTGCCCGCAACTCCTCTTATAACACATATAAGCCCGATTTCAATCCTCACAATACTGCCACGACAGAAGAGATGCGTAGAAACTCATAACTACCTGCCGAATCAACAAAACATGGAGTCTCTCCTCCTGACAGGAACCATTACCTCACTCTAAACTGAATAACGACATTTGCTCTTTAATATACCTCATATAAACCGGATTGCACTGATTCCAGGTCCAATAATCTTGTCTCATCCAGTACACGCTGCTTGGGTAATAAGCCACCTCAAATAATGACCCAGATCTCATATGACGCCATCAATGCGCCGACAAGCTACAACTTGAATATGACACATAAGGGAGAACGAACTCTGGAAAAGGAATTACCCGGCCCGCGAATAAAATGGCCGAAGAGATGCTATGAACCTTTCTCATAGAATGAGAAATAAATACACAGGAATAGATATAGGGAACCGCACTCAACATCTCACTGTTGCGATGTGCAATCCGATCCACACATGATACCATTGCGGCGTGCAACCCAATCCAAACATGATACCCGTGGCGGCGTGCCACCCGATCCACACATAATGATAAATAAGGAAATACCCATCAATTTATAATGCTTATACCTAAGAATAACGAATATTGACCACAAGCACGCCAAGTGCGAAAATACCATCCTGGGGAGACGGATAGCGCCATACGCTACAAAACCCAAGCACGGCTAAGGTGCAATAAATGACCTGCATCTCGAGAGGCATCCTACTCATATAATACCACAAGCTACATGAGACCAAAGCACATATGCGAATAATCAAGCTGTCCCAATCAAGAACAAACTCCCACAGTTCACAACCAAAGGACTAGAGCACCTTCAAGGCATAAACTCTCACATTAATAATAGTACCATAATCCCCATGTTTGGTTTCAATCTTTAACAATCAAGTGACTAACATGTCACACTTATATAGATTTCCCTGTGGGATACTCTCCCACTACCTTTCGCACCAGGTAGCAACGTCTGCACCTCCACACCACCAATCACACTAATTCTACATAGCCAACCAAGAGTCCGCAATTCAATACACAAAGCCTCTTACACAGAACACTGTTTCAGGTGACACTAAAGAAAATACCAGCTTACTCTGAACATCTGAACTCCTTCCTGCTCATCCGAGCTTGCGGCATTCTTGCCAACATCGAATCGCAACCTTAATCCTCAACTTTAAATTCCCATTTCATTTGCTGCACCTATCATGCCGCTACACGAGGGTGCAAGAATTCATCATAACCCCTGAACTACTAGTAGAATAAACACTTCATTGGTTAAATTCCTTTCACTTAACTTACTTCGGAAGGACCATTGCAACACGCAACTGAATTCCCAAACCGCAGAAAATACAAACCTCAATTCGTGGTCTAAACCGTCATGACTTTTCTGGAATCCATTTACACAACAAGGCCATTTGAATCAAATACCTCCTAAATCAATCAAGTTATGGTGGTTTTCAAGCCCCTACGTACAATCACAAACCACATGTATAACTTCACGTCGAAGGAACTGATCATTGCCACAATCATGCCGATTCAACCATTACTAACCGACCCAACTTCTTCCAATTTACTCTTGACTTGCCTAAGAAATAGTTATATCTCTAGTCAAAAACGTAATGAACCAAATCTGTACTCATCCCGAGTGACCCGCATCACGAGACCACATCGTCTCGATACTCATGAACCATCTCATACTCTCCTTATGCGCACAATAGCGTCTCTAACTAGTACACCCATTATGTGAGACCTTCTGCGAATCCGAAGATATTTCTTCCTTTCCTCTAGTACTGCACCACATACCTGATGATAATATAGAACATTCCAAGTCTCGTTCGTAATCCACTGCGAAAACTCGATCCTTAACCACACAATAGACCCGAAATCCTTAAGCACTGCACTTTAATTCTTGAACCCACTAGGACCGTTGTTGAGAGTCACCCACTCTGTCCTGGTCCCGAATATAACCAAACTCCATCGCTCTGCTAGCACATGAACACCCTATCAAAGAAGCAACCAGCTGAATTCTTGTACATTACATCCACAAGAAGCATAAACTCTGAGTCTTCCCAAAACCTACACTTGAATCGATAAGGCAAAGTATAACACACATTCATCAAGTTCCTTGCTCGTATTACCCCTGATGTTTTCTTTTCTTAGTAATACATAATCCACCAACGCATTGATAACCAGAAACCGCACAAGTAGACAACCATGCAATCTAAATCGTAGACGGTGGGCTCCCCCACTTAGCTTTAAGATACCATCACATAATGTAGAGCCCACAACGATTCTTCCTTCTCAATTACCATGATCTCGCACCGTTAACCGGCAAAATTTCTCGAAGTCTTTTGTTAAGGTTTTCATGAAACATTCCGAATTATCGGCCACAATCGCATACTCGACCTTCTGTTGGGTAGTAAGTAGAACTCTTCGTAGAAACCTCATCAAAACCATGCAACCGCTAACTTGTTCACAGGAGATAACCCACCTGTGAAATTCCATGCTGACATCTTCCAACGAGGTTGCACCAGGCACAACTATCACGAGTTCAGTAAACCCTCCCGAGCCCATGCTCGTCCACCAGCTGTACAAGTTTGTTCCTTCCTCATTGACATCAACTGAAAGTCCAAAAATACTTTCCAAACTCAAAGTCATGATGCATCCAAAACGATAATCAAATCTTCACACCCCTCTTCATTTCAAGTAAACTCCTTTCTGTCATATTCAATCTTTCTCCGTACAATAACAACCATTCCAAATATAATCTTTGGACCTAGTCACTTTCCACCATGCCTCCCAAATCGCTCTAATCTTCCTCAAGGTACGTGGCTATCCCACCACAGAATCCATATGCTACTCTATCACTCCTACTTCGGTTAAACCATCTCCTTTAAGCAACTTCTCGACATCCGCTTTTCATACTTGACCTGTTAGTAATTCTACCACTGCGAGACTCCTGCCATGTACTTCCTCATACTTTGCTGCCCAAATGTTGCCTCAAATCAAATCCATACATGTAGCACCGAAACTAATGAATTGCTACAACCTCTAAACCTCCTAGAAGATTATTTTTCTTGAGCCATAAACATTAGAAACACCAATTCGATTCTGAAACCGCTATACTCCGCTATCTCTGACAACCGCTTCTTAGGCGCCACTTCCCAATATCCTGCCTTGAAGGCAAATCTAAGAATACCATAACACCGGCGAACCTTCATGCGTTCCAACAAGGATGACGACACCACATCACAAATAAGAATTCCACCACGCTCGAAAATATCAAGTCTCGTCTCTTCATCAACCAAGGCCTGAACATCCATAGTCCGATTGCCTTTCCTTTGCTGGAATTAAATGCTGAACATCTAAATCATGCACTGAGAAATCCTCCTTTCAAGTCATTCACTACCTCGACACTTAAGCAAGCACCCTACCATCACACCAACATTGTTCGATAACAACACATAGACATCGTAGCAATCCGTGCACAGTCTCAAAACCATAGGAAATACAGATACTGAGCTGGGACAAAAGAACATCCTTCCACAAGGCGACAATAATAGCCTGCCTGAACACACAAGGAAAAACATCCTGCACCACGTCTGCAGTACCACTAAAACACCTCGATGCCCAATTGATAACAAGCGCCACACGTCGCGTAAGATTGAGTAGGAAGAAAATAAAGGCACAAGCCTCAATGGAATCAAATCGCACGATGAGGAATCAAGAAGGGAAGTACTCCTAACAGCCCTGTAGCCTCTCGAAGATAAAGTACAGATGTCTCCGTACCGATCTGCAAGACTCTACTAGACTTGCTCATGACTCGTGAGACCTAAGTGAACCTAACACTCTGATAACAAGCTGTCACGACTCAAAATCCATTATAGGTCGTGATGGCACCTTACACCGCCGTCAGGCAAGCCAATGGTGATTGATCAACTTGTTTACTCATTTTATTACTTTGAAATAATAATTTCCATTAATTAAATAGTATAAAATAGAATTTATAAGGTAATTGATAACATTTACACGATCTACAATAATGAACAACCCGTAAGAATCCCCAAAATCCGGTGTCACAAGTGCATGAGCATCAACTAGGAAATACAATAAAATACGAAATCTGTCTGGAATACAAATTAGACAGGAGAATATAAATAACTCTGATGGATACCCTGCAGGTTGCGGATCATAATATGAAATATAGCTCACGAGACTTGCAATAGCCGCGCCTTTGCGCCCAAAAGACCGCCAGATATATATGTGCCTGCACAACAAGTGCAGCAAGTGTAGCATGAGTACGTAAATCAACGCGTACCCAGTAAGTATCTAGCCTAACCTTAGAGAAGTAGTGACGAGGGGTCGACATCGGCACTTACTAGTGGTCTAATAAGACAGATACAGTAGAATTAAACAGATGTAAGTCAGAGTAAATAAACGAAATAACAAGTATAATACGTGGTAGAATTCTCCTCTGAACAATAAACTTAAGCTCTCAGCTAGTAGTTACATCCTCAATCGGAGTATATATATAATGGACCTCACCAGATAGGTCGTCACAGTTCGAGTCAGGAAAACTCACAGATACACTAGCTTTTGTCAAATATTATGCATGATTTCATAAGAGTAATTTAGCGAAATGCCGAGGCGTACGGCCAGATCCCATCATACTGTGTGCACTGCCGAGGGTCGAACGACACGAACCATAGATACATCTATTATATTGCTGAGGTGAACGGCTCGCTCCCATGAGAGTGTGATACATAATCCCGCTGAAGCGAACGGCATGATCCCATCATAATGTGCACACTGCCGAGGATCGAACGACACGAACCATAGATGTATCTATTATATTGCCGAGGCGAACGGCCCGATCCCATCATAATGTGCGCACTACCGAGGGTCGAATGACACGAACTATAGATGTATCTATTATACTGCTGAGGCGAACAGCCCGATCCCATTAGAATAAGAAGCTTTAACGGGTCATTGACCCCATTCACAAATAAACGTGTGAGTTATAGATTTTAAGGAAAACCTTTTGAGGAAAGCGCATAACACGGGAGAAATTCGTAAGAGGAGTACAATTATTTCGAGGCTAATCATGACGTCCGTCAAATTTCTACAATAGAAAGTCTATCACTTTAGGCAAGTCTAGCCTCAAGTTGTAACATAAAATAAAGAAATTCAATAGGCAAGGGGTAGCTCAAATAATACAGTTATAGCATTGAGGGAACCTAAGTCTACCCGGACATAACATGAATTTAGCTACGTATGGACTCACGTCACGTCGTGCATATGTAGCCCCCACAATAAGTAGCATATATCAAATACATCACCTAGGGGTAGTTTCCCCTCACAGAGTTAGACAAGAGACTTACCTCGCTTTGAAGTTCCATAACCGGCTCCAACGTCACTCAAACACCTCAAACCGATGCCCGTCTCTCCAAAACTAGTCAAACAATGTACAAACCAATAAAAATATACTCTAATAGTGACAATAAATCAATTGATAACAATTCCCAACTTCGCTCGAAAGTCAACAAAATCCACCTTCGATCCCACGTGCCCGGATTCCGAAAATTTCAAAGATAAACTTTACCCACAACACTACGAACTCAAATATATGATTTATTCCCAATTCCATGTCCAATTTCATGGTCAAAATTCAAAAATATCAAATTTTAGGTATTCTACCAAAATCTCAAATTTCTACTAATTTCCATATTTAAATCCATATATAAACCATGTATTTAACTTGTAATTTGTGAGAATCACTTATCTTGTGTTACTTGATGAAAATTTTCTCAAAATGGCTCCTCAAATTCGGCCAACCCAAGTGAAAAATGAAAGAAGAAGAGCCAAATCTCGTTCTTAAAACAACTATGCCCAGCAAAATTTTCGCATCTGCGGTCCCTTGGTCGCTTCTGCGACTTCAATCTCGCACCTGCGAGAACCTTAGCCAGGTCGTTGGCCACATCTGCGGTGCTTGTTGCGCACCTGGCCTCCGCTTCTGTGAGCCTCCAGCGCTTCTATGCTCGTGCGCCTGCATGACCATGTCCGTTTCTACGACCCAGGCCTTCTTGGCCAACCTCCACTTCTGCGCTCCATCGGTCGCATTTGCTATCACACAGGTGCGGAAATTTCTTCGCACCTGCGGCCTCTGCCAGATCACCTCCAGCCGCTTCTGCGGTTCACTGCCTCGCTTCTGCGAGGTCGCTTCCGCGATGAAGCTTCCACAGAAGCGGTTGCACCAGCAACCAGAAGTCTCCAGCTTTACCTTATGTCCAAAATCCGATCTGTTAGCCATCTGGAATCCACCCGAGGCCCCCGGGACCTTGACCAAACATATTAACGCGTCCCAAAACATATTACGAACTTAGTCGAGGCCTCAAATCACGCCAAACAACGCCGAAACTACGAATCGACGATCGAAATCCTTCTTTAAGTTTTCAAATTTTCAAACTTCGACGAACGCGCCCTAACCATACCGAAACATTCCGGAATGACACCAAACTTTGCGTACAAGTCATAAATCACAATACGAACCCATTCCAAGGCTGGAAATTCCAAGCGGACATTGATAACACCAAAGCCCACTTCAAACCAAACTTAAAAAATTCTTAAACCTTCAAATTGCCAACATTCCATAATAAGCGCCGAAATGCTCTCGGGTGATCCGATACTCAACCTGAATGTACGCCCAAGCTCGAAATCATCATACAAACCCATCGTAATCTTTAAATCCCGATTCCGAGGTTGTTTAGTCAAAAGTCAAACCTTAGCCAATTCTTCCAACTTAAAGCTTCCAAAATAAGAATTTTCTTTCCAAATCAACTTCGAACTACCCGAAATTTAATGTCGACCACACATACAAGTCATAATACCTGAAGTGAAGCTACTCAAGGTCTCAAACCGCCGAACGATGTGCTACATCTCAAAACGACCTGTCGGATCGTTACATGGAAGATGTGATAAAATTGTAAGACATTGATAAAATATAATATTGACGAGTGTAACCGATAAAATTCGACTAAAGAATTTTCAGAAAGAACCGCTAGTGGTGAAGGAAAAAAAAATTAGAAAAGTATATTAAGATACAAAAGAAGAAATAAAGTCAAAATTTTAACATATCAATAATCATCAACGATAGCAATAATTTAAGTGTAATTCCACAAAAGGTATGGAAAAAATAGTACACGTAGACTTTACCTTACCTTGTGAAGGTAGAACACATCAATAATACTAAAATTAAATATTTTGATGTATAAGATGTATAAGAATTCAAAAGGATGACTCTTGGGGCTTTTCAAATAAAAAAGAACGAAAACATTGACAAAAACAAATTAATGAGTAAACCATAAATGTGTTTTACTAAGAATACGAAGATAAGAGAAATTGGAAAGTGTCTACTTTAAAAGAAAATCATATACTTTATAGGGAAAAAATAAATTGAAAGAAGTCAAAAAGGAATAATTAACTCCAAGATCAGCAAAAGCCATCAAATAACAGAATCAATTAGCATGTTCCGTCTTATTTCTTACCTTCAATCAACCAATCATCCCTATATCTCTTCTTAATTTTCCGTAAAATTCTGAAATCATCTTCTTTCTCATATTATATAAATCTTCTTACCATTGTTATTTTTTTTTAATTTTTTCCTCTCTTCCTTTCCATCAGTTGCATTTAATCAACCAGATAATTTCTTATATTCTCTTCTTCCTATTTTTTCTGTAAAATTTCAAAATCATCTTCTTTTTCTTATTATACAAATCTTCTCACCATTTCAAAATGTCCAACACTCTTTTTCTCTAAATTCAATGAACCGTTCTTTTTTAAATTTCTTTCAACACTAAGAACATGCATGTGCCATCAAAAAGATCAAGAATCTACCAATATTTCAATAAGAAAGTTTAAGGGAAAAAGACAAGCAGTTGTAGTAGATGAATAAAATCTTCAAATTCAAATTCCGAGGATTTGAAGCAACAGAAACTGCATTTCTCGTAATCTTGAACGTTGTGGCTTCTCCTCTTTCCAAACATCTGCTATGCTCTTTAACTAGCTAGATCTTGCCTACTAATCGAAAAATGTTTTAAAACACACATTATCATCTGTAGTGGACTAGAAAGCTAATTGAGAAACTTTAATACAATGATTAATAGTCCATCAGTTATAGCTACTGACCTAACTTTTCATTACTAAGGCGTCTTTTCAATTTGCTACCATTTCTTCATTAATTATTGCAACTGTTGGATTAAAAGAACAAACCATTTAATAAATGATAACAGAGAACAGAAACGAAAATAAATTGGCAAAAAAACAAAAAAACAGGAAAAAAGGTAAATAGCAATCCTCAACTATAGAGGATGCCACATCAACTCTACTATTCCCAAAATTATATAATATATATAATATATATATATAGAGAGAGAGATTGGTATAAGTAAAAAGGATAACATATCCAAACAAAAAAAACATAACATAAAATTTTAATTTTATAATGAATGACTATTAATAAAGCAAGTTGTTATAGAAAATTGTGACTGTATGGTAGTTTTACGTAAATGCCACATTATTTTTGTATTTAATATTCTCTCGCCTAATCCATATCTATTATATGAAAATTAACAAAATTTTATAATCTTAAAGCAACTTAATACAAAGTTACATAGTTAAAGAAAATGTAACAAAATAGTTTACTAGAATATACATGATTTATTGACTGTAGTGGCATCGCCAATAACATTAATATTGGTCTCACCTTGATTAGTTGTTGGCATAAATGAAAATTCTAGTGTAGTGACAAAGGGATTCAGAATTTGTTTAGGTCATAGGTTTATATCTGATACGTGATATTCTAGTATTTTTTAAATTTACCTTGCATAAATTTCTCACTCTGCAACTGTTCATATACAACAAATAGACATGAATATATCATTGTGTAACAATTCGATCGGTCGTTTTGAACTTTTGCACTTCTCTCGGTAGTTTGAGGGCATGAGTAGTTCCGTATGATGCATTATGACTTGTGTGAATCGTCGGTTTTGGTTTCAAGTTATTCGAAATCGATTTGAAAGAATGAATTTCATCGTTGAAGCTTTAAGTTGGAAGAGTTGACCAAGTTTGACTTTTGTAAATTTGACCCCAGAACGGAATTTTGATGGTTCAGTTAGTTCTGGATGGTGATTTTCGACTTGCGCGTATACCCGGATTTTACATTTGGATATTTCTAGAAAGATTCGGCGCTAATTGGCGAAAGTTGGAAATTTGAAGATTTGGAAAGTTCATAAGTTTGACCGGGAAATGATTTTGACGAAATGGGGTTCGGATTGTGGTTCAGGGAATTGGAATAGATTCGCTATGTCATTTGGGACTTGTGTGCAAAATTTGAGTTCATTTCGAGTTAATTTGATATGTTTCGGCGCGAGTTTTAGAAGTTGAAAGTTCAAAGTTCATTTAAGTTTGATTTGAGGTGTGATTCATCTTTTTGGTATTGTTATGTGTGGTTTGAGGCCTCAAGTAGGTCTGTGTTATGTTATGGGTCTTGTTGGTATATTCGGATGAGGTCCCATATGGGTGGGATGAGTTTCGGATGGGGTTCAGAACTTTTAGAGCCTTGTTGAAGTTGCTGAAGTTTTTGGTTACTGATGTCTTCGCACCTGCGCATGAGGGACTACAGGTGCATGCTCGCGGAAGCGTGAAGCTGGTTGCAGAAGCAACCTAGGGAAAAGCTGGCTGGGGAGGCTTCGCAGAAGCGGTTCTACAGGCACAGAAGCGCGATAGCAGATGCGAACCTAGTCATCACAGAAGCGGCCACTGGTGGCCAAGGCTGTCTCGCAGGTGCATGACTTTGTTCCGCAGAAATGAAGGTCACAGGTGCGACCTATTGTCCGCAAATGGGGCAACGCTGGGCAGAATGCTTTAAGTTCGAGGGTTGGCTAGTTTTATCACATATTATGCTATAGACTTCGGAATGGACGATTTTAGAGGCAAATTTCATCACAAGGATTGGAGGTAAGTGTTCTATACTCGGTTTTGATTATATTTCACGAATCTATTTTCATTTTTGGCAACTGGTGGACGAATTTCAAAGAGGAAATTGAGGGATTTTGTCAAAAATTTCATAAAACGAATTTTTGAATTTTGAACATCGATTCGGAGTCGGATTTGAATGAAACTAGTATGGTTAAACTCGTAATTGACTGGGTTGTTGGATTTAGTAAGTATTGTAGAGTTTTGAGGTGCGGGTCCGGATTGGACTTTTGAGTTGATTTTGGGATTTTGATCAAGGATTCGACCTTTATCATTTGGAATTATTTTCTTAGGCATTATTTGGTATATTTGAGTTGCTTTTGGCTAGTTTCGAGCCGTTCGGAGGTCGGTACGCATGGGATGAAATTTTTAGAGCATTGATCGGCTTACTTGGTATTGGTTTTGGCTTGTACGAGGTAAGTAACACTTCTAAATTTGGTGCTGAGGGTATGAAACTCCGAATTACGTGTTATGTGATTGATGTTGAGGTGACGTGCATGCTAAGTGATGGGCGTGTGGGCGTGCACCGTGTGAGTTATGATTTAGTCGATTCCGTGGAACTGTGTAGCTATCTTATCTGAATATTTTTACCGTACTCTATGTGTTAAAGCACTTGAGCTGTA
Source organism: Nicotiana obtusifolia (assembly GCA_002018475.1). Classification (NCBI taxonomy): domain Eukaryota; kingdom Viridiplantae; phylum Streptophyta; class Magnoliopsida; order Solanales; family Solanaceae; genus Nicotiana; species Nicotiana obtusifolia. Next base: position 84,524 of record MCJB01023179.1, on the reverse strand, counting down.
ATTTATGCTAGAAATCATGTTTAGGTTATATGCTAGTACTATTGGGACCCACAGTGGTCGTTCTTTGCTATTGAGTTATTTGGTTAATTGCAGATATGTACTCAGTCGCATTCATCATTTCATATCTGTTACAACCTGTAAATTCGTACATTAGAATACGCTGTGAAGTAGTTACATATAACGACCTAAGAACCCGAAAAATAGTTCAAAAGTTAAGAAAAAAAAGAGCAGAAGTGTCGCATAGTTGGATATGCGACCGCAAAGCAGAAATGCGGACCGCATATCCAACACCAGGATCGCAAACTGAAACAGATCTCCGGGCTGAAATTGTGTCAAAAATGCGGCCAGTATGCGGACCGCATAATGCAAATGCAGACCGCAAATATGACATCTTCTATCGTGTAATGGAACAAAGTTCTGGGCTGGACTCGCGTCAGAAATGCGACCAGAATGCGGTCGCATTGTTGAAAATGCGAACCGCAAATCTGGCTCTTCTGCGTCACGTAATGCAACAGATTTCTGGGTTGAGATTTGCGATCAGAATGCGAACCGCATGTCCTGTTTGCGGCGGATATGCGACCTCAAACCTGAAAATATCAGACACGCGTGCCACTTATTGCCAGGCCTATAAAAGGGACCCAAACCCGTTCCTTCTTTATTTTCTGAAGCTTAAGCATAGTAGAAGGCCCCAAACGACTCCTCTCAAAGCCCCACACCAACACAACCAATTTCTTCTCTTCCAAACTCCAAATTGAAGGAGGAAATCAAGAAATCGAAGAACTAAAGAGAAACCCTAGCTGAGCTTCCTCCTCCTACGAACCCACATTGAGGGCAAGACCTAGAATTCAAGGAATCGAAGAAGCGGGCTAGATAATTCGCATGCAAGGTAAGTTACCACTCCCTTTCATGTAATTTTCCCTTGGACTTTCATGATAAGGAGGTTGCATGCCTGTAAGGACTCATGGGAGGGTGACTAAAAACCATGAAATCAATATAAGTATGGCTACACGGAATGGGTCATGGGTATTATGGGTCGTAAACGAATTGCATGTGTAGTAACCATGGTTGTTGAGTTTTAGAGGAGGAAAAAGGGGTGTGGGTAGGCACCATGCATGACTAGAAGTAATATGATTGACGATAGTTATAATGTTTGGTGAATAATAGTTGGATTGTTCCTTAAATGTAGACTAAGGAATTGTGGCAAATTGCGTAGCTTGAGAACCGGCACAGTAAACACCAGGTATGTAAGACCATACCGTTCTTTCTTTTCACGACTCCTATTGAATACAATGCTATGAACGAGCCCCAAAAGAATACTCTATTCCTAGAAGTTAGGATTACTTGTATTGTTTCCCTCTAAGGAAGAATTACTCTTGTTGTTATGATGTTAATGTTGATGGTATTCCGTGAGTAATACAAGGTTCATGTTAAAGAGACATTCTTAATTACATGTAGAAAAAGGGGGTAATAATCGTATGTCACTAAAAAGGGTTTGAAACACGTTTTATGAATGAGCATGCAATGTATTATAAATGTGTAATTTAATTCTTATGACCGCGCCTAATGAAGGCCGGGTATGTTATGACCGCGCCTAGTACGGCAGGGTAAGATATGATATGATATGATAATGATGAGCCCACAGAGGCATATGATGATGATGAGCCCACAGAGGCATATGATGATGATGAGCCCATAGAGGCGTATGATGATGATGAGCCCATGGAGGCGTATGTAATTGTATGAGGTAACGATTATGTGAACGTATGCAGTAACAATAAATATATATGAAAATGACAAGCCCACAGAGGCGTGAATATAAGGCGAAGATAACGATAATAAACATGTATACGATAATGTTATAAGAGTTATGTGTATAGACATGAGCAATATGAATAGGTTATGGTTAGCTGCCCTCAGAGGCAATTCACTTATTACAGGTTACATGTTTCTATCCTGATGCTTATACTATCGTTCTTATATTATGTTTTCATGTATTACATACTCAGTACATTATCCGTACTGACGTCCTTTATTGTAGACGCTGCATGTCGTGCTGCAGGTCCTAATAGACTGATAGACAGAGCTCCCCCACAGCAGTAGGCTATCCGGATTCAGCAGATATTAGCAAGATTCATCTTTTGGACTTGCTACAGCCTTGGTATGCACCTTGTGTAGATATGTTGGGCATGTCGGGGCCCTATTCCGACATAGGCTGCTTAATGTATGTTCTTGTAGAGGCTTATAGACAAATGTTAATGTATGTATAGACCAGTATTGGGTTGACTCTTGTACAGTTGTATTGCCTCGTCGGCATATGTATTATGTTGTATAGTTTTGCACTGTAGCCCCGTTGGCACACTATGTATATAAGTACGTTTATGTCATGGTATGACATTTCAGCCCACTGTGATGTTGTTTGAAACTGCACGCGTATGACAGGCTTTGTAGATAACAAAGAAAGTAAGATAGCTGATATGAGGGGTACGTCGGTGCTCTGCAAGCAGGGTCCGGTGTCATGTCGCGGCCCTCCGGTTGGGTCGTGACAATATCATATCTCAGTCTCTGTTATTGCATATTGTCACATCTCATCGCATTGATTTGGGCTACTTAGCATGAGTGTTGTGAGCCCGAGACACTGGAGAGAGTGATGATTTAGTGAGGCCGAGGGATTGATTGTTAGGTTATTGATACTATAGCACGTGAGTTATCCGTGCAGCATGTGAGTTGTCCATGCGGATTTAGATATTGATACTATGGCGCGTGAGTTGTCCGTGTGGATTCATGCCATGATTGGCTCATAATAGCGCTTGGGCTGAAGGAGTCCCTCCAGAGTCTATACACCCCTAGTGAGCGCAGGTACCTACTGAGTGCAAGTGCGAGTGCCGAGAGCGAGTGCCGAATGATTGGAAGGACTGAGTGATTGTGAGGACTGAGTGACTGTGAGGACTGAGTGACTAGGAGGACTGGTAAATTGATACTCTGAGAGTATGCATATGGTTTTATCACTGAGTCGCATTGTATTCGACATGCGCACTTAACATACAGACATAGAGATGCATTTTTCTCATGCTATACGATATTGCGTCATTCATGACTCCATACTCATTGACATGTAGGCATAGATATGTATTTTCCTCATGCCATTTGAAATTGAAACATTTACTTGTTGAAAGTTTTTGGGAAAAATCACAACTTTACAAACGTACTCATACTTTTGGTGATTTCGGTAAAAGATTGGGTTTTGACTGATATACTTGAAAAGCATGCCTATTTTTTCGTAACTATGAACGAGTTGAGTATCATATCTCTAGGTTATTTTTCTTGCATTATTTTATTATAATGTTGTGAACTGTTGCTAGTTATTGAAGTTGGACTCGAACCTTTGTTCCAGCTCGTCACTACTTTCAACCTAATGTTAGGTTTGTTACTTATTGAGCACATGGGATCGGTTGTACTCATACTACACTTCTGCGTCTTGCGTGCAGATGTTGGATGCTGATGTTGTTGTGCACGGCGGGAGCTGGATTTGAAGATGTACCTGCGTTCCGGTCATAGCTGTCTCTTGATCTTGGTAGCTTTAGAATTTTAATATGTTCAATATATATTTCAAACAGATGATATATTTTATTTCATACCAACTTTGTAAATTCTAAGTCTTAGAAGTTCATGATTTGTACTACCAGTCATTGGGAATTTTTTTGTATAATAGTTCAGTTATTTTATCATTTCTTCTCTTAATAAAAATCATTTCAACTGGTTTAGTTGTTAATTGGCTTACCTGACGGGTTGGGTCAGGTGCCATCACGACTAGTTAGATTTTGGATTGTGACAAGGTGGTATCAGAGCTCTAGGTTCATCGGTTCTACAAGTCATGAGCAAGTGTCTAGTAGAGTCTTGCGGATCGGTATGATGACGTCCATACCTGATCTTCGAGAGGCTACAAGGTATTTAGAATAAACTTTCCATATTTCTTTCCTTATCGTGTGACATTGATTCAGCTTGAAGCATACTTATTTGAATCCCTTCCACACATTCGTGTGCGCATATGAGCGCTCGGTATTAGCTGTGCATCACATGGCTTGTGATTCAATGGATTAGGTGCGAGACGTAATTTCAGTGCGCTGATGATGGGCCAGTCTGGAGGACTTGAGGCTGGGTTTCGACTGCGGCTTGAGCACGGGGATTACAGTTGTGTGAGCACGTGCTTTTGGACTTATATGTACGGTAGCGTCCCTATGTGTGGAATTTGTGGCTCGATGAGTGGCTGGATGGCAATATGATGAGCATGATGTGACTGCGGAATGTGTTAAGGTGATTTGATTATGACGAGAATAGTTTGCTTGGGATGTAAAAAGGACTATTGGGTGCTAGATTGTTGTCTTGATGTGACGTATAGTTTCGAGTTGTGAGTGTGTTGAAAGATTTTTCATGTCGAGCAATTGTGGAACGAAATAGATTTTCATGTCTTGTTGTGAGTTCAGACTCAGGAAGATTAAGTAATGGCGTAGTAATCATGGCTGCGAAAGGGTATAGCAAGATGCCAATTTGAGGCTAAGCAGGTGGGTTATCTCCTGCGTAGTAATCTACGGAGATGTGATCCTTATAATGTTGTGTGGAGAGTTTCTTTTCTACCAGCTAGGTATGTGTGTTGAGATTTAAATTTGAATTTGGTTGAGAAAGTTGACCTGACAGTCACGTGGATGTATGCGAGCTTAGTGGATGATTTGAGGTACTATATGGTTTGTGTTATGTGAGCTTATGAAGGATTTAGTTGAATCTCCCTGCGGTATTATGGCAGTAATAGAGTATGGATGGTGAGTTATCAGATGTTCTATTCTATGGCATTGAGCTAAGTGGGGGAGTCTACTATCGACGATTTGATTGCATGGCTGCGTGTTGTATTGGTTTCGATCTAAGGCATACTTGTTGATCGGTTATGACTTGCAGAGGTTGAGATCGAGGATGACTCGAGTAAAGAATTTGGATACGGGTTATGTTACATTTTATGGGTATATGAGAATCATGGGATGATTGAGTTGTTATTCGTGAATGATGTAGTGCGCGTGAAGTAGGAAATTGCTCGGTCGCTTAAATGTATGGATTACTTCTTTGGGTGTTGTTGTGCTAATGGGGCATAGGTCGTTTGGCCCAGTTGAGCGACGCAATTGAGATTTGAGCAAAATGGATGACTCTCGAGAAGTGTCTAATGGATTCAAGATTTATATGTGGCAATTGAGAATTTATTCGGATTTGTATATGACTAGACTCCAAGATTTGCATCGGATGGTGTCGGGACTCGCAATATTTCTGTATCACTATGAATTTCGACATTTCAGTATCAGGAAGGTAAAGGAAATAGTTTCAGGTTCACATAAGGACTCTTCGGAGTGGGTGTCTCGATTGTGGTACTTTTGGGGTGCTTGAAGGGAATACAATGGCTTATGGGCCTCAAGGCAGTGTGGTTTATGCTAGGATCTCGTGGGGTGAGTTCTTGTTAAAGATCGTGGTGTTCTGGCAAGGGAAGTGTCCATTTGAGGGTAATTCGGAAGGAACTCGGAGAAATAGAACAACTTGGTAATAGCTTGGATTAGCACGATAATGGATATTATAGGTTCTTTGGGTTCTTATGATGTGGTGAGTGTCTACAGGTGTTTCGTGGCAATGCTCTTAGGTTTGGAGACTTGCGTGACTTGGTTGAGTTAGAGGGATTCGGTTCTAATAGCTAGGTTATGTGCAAATGGATTTCAAAATGTTCTCAATGGTTTCTACCACAGTTCGATGTGTATATTTCCTGCTGGCGTGAGGATCGTGTTGCGTGTTGTGATTTTCTCTTGGATGAGATCAAATGGAAGGTTCATGGCTAATTGAGTATGCAGTTGCTTTTGACTCAAAGTTGATTATGAGATTCTCGTACTTTTCATATTTATGATAGATACGATATGTTGTGTAGGATTAAGATTTGCGTGTGCAAGGTCATGGTTTAGTTTTGAAAGGAAGGGCATGAATTCTTAGACAACATGGGCAGTTTCAGATGACTAGATGAATGATATTATTACTTGGTATTGCCTGAGGAAAATGTACATTTCATAAGGTGCATTGAGTGTTGACTTACGGATGCTTCATTGGTATTACAGTACTCGCATGATTGATCGACTGTTGTATTTAGATTTTGCTATGTGGCACGAAAGAATTTTAGGAGTATTCCTCGTGGGATGATCGTGTATGAGAGATGTGTTAGACATTCTGGCGATGGAGTTGGGATCAGATATGATGATTCGTGTGTTCTAGGGATTCAGAGACTGGGAGTTCTCAGGAGCAGATTGTTTCGTGGTGGTGGGTTGTGAAAATGTGGCCAAAGTTAGCCAAATGATGCTATGTATTATGATTAGGGCATTGTGGACTTTCGGAGGGTTCTTTATCTATTTGTAGATGACCAGAGTTGATTTGGGAGCCTATTGGTGGGCCCAAGGAGGATGTGTATTCTACACCGGGTCGGATTTATTGACTCCGTACGACTATTGTTGAGGGATGTGGCATTCGGTTAGAATTGACTTTTCTCGTATCTGATATGTTTTATGTTTTACTCTTCCATACTATGAGGGGTTGTGATTCGTTGGTTATATGCACACATGGTGCGGTTCTGTTTGGGCCTTATAGCGGGATTCGAGCTAGATAGTGATTGGGGGGTGAAATGGTTGATTGAGCCTTGGTTATGGTCTTTCCAGGCTGTGGTATATTGTGCTAGTTGCTTCTCCGTGGTTATGGCCATACACTTCGTGTATTTGATGTCAAATTACGTGTAGTTGTTGATTTTGAGCATGGTGCCTTGAGGTATTTCATACGAATCGGTGTTTGGATGGGGTCATGCTTTGCAGTGAAGTTATGTTGGGATATAATCCTTTGTACGGGTTATGATTCTAGGCAGCATTGGTGTGGCACGTCAATAGGATAGATGGGCTTGATAAAGTAAGGTCATTGGACCTAGAATGGGTGCTATCAGATTTGCTTGCGGTATATTTGAAGGGATGATGTCGCTGACCGGTTTAGAAATTGGCTATAGTTCTTGTCGAAGGAGCGGGAGCTCCATGACTTGTTGATCTGATGAGTGGTTATGAGTTTCTGCGTGTTTCTTTCATCATCGGCAGTGTACGAAGATTTCAAAACAAGGTTTTGTTAGATACAAGGTTTCTTACCGGAATTGGGTTGTTTTGAGCAGCTACTGTGATCGGAAATTTTGCTACAAGTATACAAGTCGTGTGGTATGTCATGTGATTTAATCTTGGGTTATGGTTATGGCTTGATACAACTTGTTCAGACTTATATAGTGTATAGATATGATCTTCAGTATATTGTGTTGTCGGGCCTATATGGAATAGGGTAACGTGGGATCACCCCCGGGTATGTGCATGGTAAGGTTACACGGCGGTTCGATGGCTTTGGAACGACTCTTGGCACGTTCGAGGACGAACGCATGTTTAAGTGGGGGATTGTGTAACGACCCGACCGGTCGTTTTGAGCTTTTACATTTCGCTCGGTAGTTTGAGGGCATGAGTAGCTCCATATGATGAATTATGACTTGTCTGAATCGTTGGTTTTGGTTTTTAGGTTATTCGGAATCGATTTGGAAGAATGAATTTCATCGTTGAAGCTTTAAGTTGGAAAAGTTGACCAAGTTTGACTTTTGTGAATTTGACCCCGGAATGGAGTTTTGATGGTTCCGTTAGGTCCAGATGGTGATTTTGGACTTAGGCGTATGCCTGGATTTGCATTTGGATATTTCTAGAAAGATTTGGCGCTAATTGGCGAAAGTTGGAAATTTGAAGGTTTGGAAAGTTCATAAGTTTGACCGGGAATTGATTTCGATGAAATGGGGTTCGGATTGTAGTTCAGGGAACTGGAATAGATTCTTTATGTCATTTGGGACTTGTGTGCAAAATTTGAGTTCATTCCGAATTGATTTGATATGTTTCGGCACGAGTTTTGGAAGTTTAAAGTTCATTGAAGTTTGATTTGATGTGCGATTTGTCGTTTTGGTGTTGTTATGTGTAAGTTTGAGGCCTCAAGTAGGTCCATGTTATATTATGGGTCTTGTTGGTATATTCGAACGAGGTCCCGAGTGCCTCGGATGAGTTTCGGACGGGGTTCAGATCTTTTGGAGCCTTGTTGAAGTTGCTGAAGTTTTTGGTTACTAATGTCTTCGCACCTGCGCATGAGGGACGCAGGTGCATGCTCGCGGAAGCATGAAGCTGGTCGCAGAAGCGACCTGGGGAAAAGCTGGTTGGGGAGGCTTCGCAGAAGCGCGATCATAGATGCGACCCTGGTCATTGCAGAAGCGACCACTAGTGGCCAAGGCTGTCTCGCAGGTGCGTGACTTTGTTCCACAGAAGCGAAGGTCGCAGGTGCGACCTACTTCCCGCAAATGCGGGAACGCTGGGCAGAATGCTATAAGTTCGAGGGTTGACCACTTTTATCACATATTGTGCTATAGACTTCAAAATTGGGCAATTTTAGAGGCAAATTTCATCACAAGGATTGGGGGTAAGTGTTCTACACTCGATTTTGATTATATTTCACGAATCCATCTTCATTTTTGGCAATTGGTGGATGAATTTTAAAGAGAAAATCGTGAGATTTTGTCAAAAAATTTTATAAAGCGAATTTTTAAGTTTTGAACATCGATTTAGAGTCGGATTTGAATAAAATTAGTATGGTTGAATTCGTAATTGACTAGGATGTTGGATTTGGTAAGTTTTGTCGATTTCGAGGTGCGGGCCTAGGTTGGACTTTTGAGTTGATTTTGGGCTTTTGATCAAGGATTCGACCTTTATCATTTGGAATTGTTTCCTTAGGCATTATTTGATGTATTTGAGTTACTATTTGATAGTTTCGAGCCGTTCAAAGGTTGGTACGCGCGGGATGGCATTTTTAGAGCATCGCTTGGCTTACTCGGTATTGGTTTTGGCTTGTTCGAGGTAAGTAACACTTCTAAACTTGGTGTTGAGGGTATGAAACCCCGATTTACATGTTATGTGATTGATGTTGAGGTGACGCACTTGCTAGGTGACGGGCATGTGGGCGTGCACCGTGTGAGTTATGATTTAGTTGATTTCGTGAAACTGTGTAGCTATCTTATCTGAACATTTTTACTGTACTCTATGTGTTAAAGCACTTGAGCTGTAATTTATGCTAGAAATCACGTTTAGGCTATATGCTGGTACTATTGGGACCCACAGTGGTCGTTCTTTGCTGTTGAGTTATTCGCTTAATTGCAGATATGTACTCAGTCGCATTCATCATTTCATATCATTTCTCAATCTCTGTTATTGCATATTGTCACATCTCATATCATTGATTTGGGCTGCTTAGTATGAGTGTTGTGAGCCCGAGACACTGGAGAGATTGATGATTTAGTGAGGCCGAGGGATTGATTGTGAGGTTATTGATACTATAGCACGTGAGTTGTCCGTGCCGATCCAGATGTTGATATTATAGCACGTGAGTTGTCCGTGCAGATTCAGATATTGATACTATGGCGCGTGAGTTGTCCGTGTGGATTCATGCCATGATTGGCTCATTATAGCGCTTGGGCTGAAGGAGTCCCTCGAGAGTCTGTACACCCCTAGTGAGCGCAGGTACCTACTGAGTGCAAGTGCGAGTGTCGAATGATTGGGATGACTGAGTGACTGCGATAACTGAGTGACTAAGAGGACTGGGTATATTGATACTCTGAGAGTATGCATATGGTTTTATCACCGAGTCGCATTGCATTCGACATGCACACTTAACATACAGGCATAGATATGCATTTTCCTCATGCTATACGATATTGCGTCATTCATGAGTGCACACACTCGTTGACATGTAGGCATAGAGATGTATTTTCCTCATGCCATTTGAAAATGAAACATTTACCTGTTGAAAGTTTTTGGGAAAAATCACAATTTTACAAACGTACTCATATTTTGGTGATTTCGGTAAAAGATTGGGTTTTGACTGATATACTTGAAAAGCATGCCTATTTTTTCGTAACTATGAACGAGTTGAGTATCATATCTCTAGGTTATTTTTCTTGCATTATTTTATTATAATGTTGTGAACTGTTGCTAGTTATTGAAGTTGGACTCGAACCTTTGTTCCAGCTCGTCACTACTTTCAACCTAATGTTAGGTTTGTTACTTATTGAGCACATGGGATCGGTTGTACTCATACTACACTTCTGCGCCTTGAGTGCAGATGTTGGATGCTGATGTTGTTGTGCACGGCGGGAGCTGGATTTGAAGATGTACCTGCGTTCCGGTCATAGCTGTCTCTTGATCTTGGTAGCTTTAGAATTTTAATATGTTCAATATATATTTCAAACAGATGATATATTTTATTTCATACCAACTTTGTAAATTCTAAGTCTTAGAAGTTCATGATTTGTACTACCAGTCCTTGAAAATTATTTTCTGTAATAGTTCAGTTGTTTTATTATTTTTTTTCTCTTAATAAAAATCATTTGAACTGATTTAGTTGTTAATTGACTTATCTAACGGATTGAGTCAGGTATCATTATGACTAATTGAATTTTGGATCGTGACGCATACCATATTAATAAGATAAACAGAATATGTGACTAACATGCGAAACTCGATCGCTGACAGAGTTTAACCAAAGACTAATAAAAGACTTCAAACGAACTTAAGCCAAAAGACTAAACAAAAAGACTTCAAAGACAAAGTCAAGCCAAAAGACTAAAGAAGAAAACAAATTTCTCAAATATATCATATCGTTATCCACAAAGACGTAGTATTCAACAACAATGTAACATTTCACTCTTTCAGAAATTAGTTGATATATTCTTTACACAAATAGCTGGCTGGATTTATAATTTATATTTTTAGTCGGTATATATAAATTATATATTAATTAATTTTATATATATATATATATATATATATATATATATATATTACACATTTGCATGCTATTTTTAATTTAATCAATTGAGTTACCGGCTATTTAGGCTATCAATTTGCTTAAAAGACCAAGTCTTGGCAGTGACGAACTATCTCATGTAATTGTCTTATAAGAAGGACCACATAATGCGCAAAACTAATACTTCCAATTTGTTTGTGGAAAATAATCGACAGGCAATAAATACATAGATAAGTCCACATCTGTGTGAATGGAATACGATAGGTAGGAAATTAAGATTAGATAACTCAAGTGAAGTAACTGTAAATGATTAATTGGACTATAAATTCTATAGAAACAGCAGAGAATTACCGCCTGATGTGGCGCACATTTAGTATTGGAATATGAAGACAAGAAAGCCCTGGACTATCAAATCAGGTTCATTATAAATATTTCGTGTATTGTTGCGAGTCAACTTTAATATTAATATAATGGTGTAGAATTATACATTATTAGTTCGTGAAACTTAAACTTTTATATACACACACATACATGTAGATATTCTTGTTTGCCGAAGTTTAAGGTTAATTTTTTTCGGTTTTAACAAGTTTCTCTTTCTTTAAGTTATTCATTAACATTTTAATTTCTTGAAGGTTTTAGCTAAGGAGCTTTTATATCATTTTTAGGTGCTGCCTCAATCATAGATATACCTCATTTTAATTTGTCGCAGTGGTGGACAAAACTATCCGTTAGCTAGTTTCTTATATCACACACATATACAATGACGGATCCAGGATTTTAAAGTCATGAATGCTCCAATACGAAGACTTACTACGACAACAAATTATAACTGTACAACTATATTTTGAAACTTGATAGTAAAAATATTTGACTAGCATATTTAATATTATCATTAAAGGATTAGTATATTTACATTTGTCTTTGGAGTTTTCATACTTTGAAAAGTGACGAATAATAGCATTATTTGTTACACTAAAATTTAGTGCAGGACTAGTCTAGAAAGAAAACAAAGGACAGTTAGAACAGCTGATTTATGAAAGGGAAAAGGTAATAAAAATTGAAAAGAGAATAAAAGAAAGGTAAAACAAAATAAAATGGCAAAGAAAAAAAATAGGAAAGCAATTCTTGGGGATGAAAAAAGAGCCGAGCAATTCACGATAAAACGTAGAAAAGAAAAGGAATGAGTTAAAATGAAAGTAAGGGTGTTTGGATACAAGAATTGTAAAATTTTGGAAAAAAAGTGATATTTTTTTCAAGTAAAAATGGTATTTTAAAATTAGAGTTGTGTTTGGACATAGATATAATTTTGGGCCGTTTTTGAATTTTTCTGAGTGATCTGAAGCGAAAATTTTGAAAATTAATTTTTAGAGTTTTTCAAATTTTCAAAATTCCGAAATCCATATTCAAGTGAAAATTTTTTCATGGCCTAACACAGAATTCGAAAAAAGGTGAAAAAGATTTCGAAAAAAAAAATTCTTTTTACGGCCAAACAGGCCTTAATGTATGCAGCTGGATTAGATCCCGTACCATTTTCGTTACAACCGTTCCTTCGGCTACCTCGAAGACCAAAACGCCCATCAAATTTTTTTGTTAATGGTTGCTCAATAAACATAATTGATGAATTATTGATCATTGTCCGCACAAAATACTAGTACTACCTATAGAGCAATGGGTGCTCTAGCACCCATAGGATGTATGTGGATCCGCCCATGCACACATATACTACTTAGGAACGGTTGACACACATATATATATATATATATATATATATATATATATATATATATATATATATATATAAATCTGCGTCGGAAGGATGACATCCGAATGGTTGAAAGTATGTGCAAAGGAAAAAGTGCAGGTACTGGTGTTTATAGAGTCACTCTGGCTGCAATTGTATACCACTTGTGACAAGAGAGGAGTAACATGATCTTTCAGAATAAGGAGAAGACAACAGAGCCTATTATCAGATAGAGATTTATTTAAGAGCAGGTCTAATCCCTAAGTTAGCAGCTTACGTTCAACAGTTGAACTTATATCTTGTCTAGACTGCCAGTTTTAGCCATCCAATATAGGTTACTAAGGTGTGAGGCATTAGAAGTCTTAGTTGACCTTGAACTGGGGCTTGTTTGCCAAGTCTAGTATTGTCTTTTTCTTTCTTTTGGTTTTTAGAGCTGTAAATATTTCACAATTTTGGTAAATAAAATAGTCTACTCTTTGTGTGTGAGAGAGAGACTATGTGCAAGTTTCAAATGTATAGTATCATTCAATAAATGTTTTACTATAATGTAATATATAGTCCTAAATAATTCAATATAAGGAATAAAGGCATAAAAACGTAAGTACAAAATGAGAGCCATCTTGTATATTTCATCTCTAAATGATTACTTGCTTTGATAGCAAAAGCATCATCATTGACATCAGCTGAATTGTTATGTTTGGTAGCACGTCATTATATTTATAATTAGGTAAGAGTGGGAGAATGTAAATGGAAGAAAGACCAAGTCTTTGAAATTGACTAAAACGATACTTAATTTTTAAGGATTTATTAGTTGACTTGCACTCATGCTAGGAGAATATAAATCTTCCAAACTCTATGTTGAATTCTTAGCAACCTAATTGAATAGATAAGTAAATGGTAACTCAAAAGTGTGTCTTACCTTAATTTACTCCTTTAAAATGTTCAGATGGAAATTTGCCGACAGCAAATCACTTTCAAAGACATAGTAATAGTATAGTCAGCTAAGAATAATTATCCTCTGTCTATAGTCGTTTTTCAAGAAAGTTCCAATTAAATTTATCAAAAATTTAGTGATAGCTGTGAGAAAAATAACAAATATAACTAAATAAAAAAGAATTTCAGCCAAAAATCAATTTGGCAGATATATATTAAAAGCTATAGTTTAAAAAAAAAAAAAAAAAAAGACAGAATGCCCGCAAGTTTCAGCCAAAAACCAATTTGCGTGTGCGTGCCACAAAAGTATTTATTTTACTAATACTTAAGAGCATTTTCATGAACTCCATTTTCTCTTTAATTATCGAGAATTTATTTTTGAATATGAATATTTAATATTTCAAGCGAGTTTATATAAAGTAAAAATAGAGGCGTCTTTCTAAAAGCTTCAATTATAAGAGAAAATTAGATTCGAAAGTGGAGCAGGACGAATCGAGAGTAGTCTTGTCACAATTTCCAAACCTTGTGGTTAGCCGATTATTTTTTTTGTTTTAAAATAAGCTAGAATATGATCTATTTGTTTTATTCCCAAAAAATGATTACTAAAAAAAAAAGAAGAGTATTTCTTTGTTTTTATTTAATACGACAAATTTACTTTTTATTATATATTAAAAAAATCTTTCAATATCTAAATTCTTTTCAATTTTTAATCTTTTGTTTATCTCTAATAATATGTTCTTATAGCAAAACGAAAATATTATACATGTTTTTTTAAAAAAAAAATTAGGTGAGGTGCCAGGCCTGCACTATAGTGCAACAAATATTATATGTTTAAATATGTCAAATGTCGATCTTATTAAAAAAAGATCGTGTCAATAAAAAAGTATAGCTAGGGAAGGACAATAGATTGAGAAAAATCTCTATTAAAACAACACGGTACAGTCACGAGTTTGATTTCATATTAATGAAGTCATCGTATATTTCTTTTTCCTTTTCTAATTTGAATCCTAACCCTTCTAAGATGAAGAAGAAATAAAGGATTATTAATTTACAAGTTACATCCAATTAATTTGTTCCCAACCACTGAGAGGCTGAACATCACTTTTAACAATGTTGTGGGAGTCGATTCTTGCTTCATTAATGGGGACTTGATTATGAAGATTAAGATTTTCTTCCTCCATTGCCGAGCTTTCGGGGTAACTTATCGTCTCGATCTTGCTCTCATTTTTGACAGAAATAATATTATCTACCACCTGCTTCTTGATTTTTAACTGCTGCTCTTTCCCTTGTCACTGCTGCCACTGGTCGTCTATCAAATGCTCGAAAGCTTCCTGATATGACGTAAACTCGACATAAACTCATTTCATGCCTTAACTGCAATCAAATGTATTGCATATGTCCAATTAGACAAAAACAAGAAGACAAATGTTAAGAACAAATCTCGATCCATCTATATTAAAGGGCAGTCCGGACAACACAGGAAGTGTCGCGCCCCAAAGAGTATACTGGTATAGATAATTTATCCTAATGCAAGCACTAGTGACTGTTTTACTCGAATTCGTAATTTATAGCTTTATCATAGCCGCAAGTCTCACTTCTCAATCGATCGATCTATAGTATTTATTAGATTGAGAAGAATAGTAGACTCGTTGTACGGAGGCTTTGCTAACAGTATTACTTTTTCCCTTTTAACTTTAAGTTCACCTTAGGCCAGATGACATATAAATAAGATACGCCGATTTATAACTTCTTTCTTCTTCTTTTTCTTTTTTTTTTGGGTGACGCCAGAAGAACATGCGAAAAGAAAAAATATGAACTCTTCCAACCCATAAAGGATCTGGAAAAATAAAAGACAAAAAAAAAAAGAGAAGGAAGGGAGAATAAATAATTTCTCCGTATAGTATATGTTAATTTTGAAATATTAATTGGATTACCTTAGGAATAGAAAAACTTGAAGAGGTGGAAGTTTCTTGTTCAATAGCTCTGTACTCATTCATCTTCCACTTAGTTTTTCTCCCAGTTGGAGCTTTCCCTTTGTAAAATACCATACTTTTCTTCACCCCAATCACTTTACTCTCTGAAGAGTAAACATAAGTAGGAGAACCAGTAGCTTTCCAATAACCAGAAGTAGTAGTCCTACAAGGTCTTCCTCCTCTAGCTTCTCTTTCTTGCCTCGGCACGAAGAAAAACCATTGCTCTGTATCTCCCATGCATAACTCCCCTGGAAGGTCTGCATATAAAACAAAAATTTAAGTCATATGCATTGATAATATAAATAATTAATTGTATAATCAGGTCACTTGAAAGATAAATACGAGCAATCTATTTATTAAAGGATAAGTGGCCTGCTATGACAGGTTATATTACCATTAATGGTGTAAACATTCATAACACTGGCAACACATATAACTTAAATCCATAAATTCTGGAGTTTAAGTCTACACAGAATAGTATGAAGAATATTAACACAATCAGATCACTTATGAGCTAATTACAAGTAATAATTGGTACGATGAAAATGATAAACCTACTATAACATGTGATACATGCTTAACAATAAAACACGATCTAGAAAGTTCACATACAGTGAAAACTTTTTGTTGCTGTTGCAAAAAGAATAAGTCCCACTACTATTATCGTAGGGATCGAAAATGAAATGAAAGGTATGATCCACGCGTATTTCATATGTCTGTTCCATGCATAAAAAAGTTTTGAAAGGAAAAAATAAGAAGAAGAAGATAGAGATGTGTACTTGGTAGATGCCAAGGGTCAAGATTATAAACGGTAACAACTGGAATTACTCTATCAAGCTCTGGCCTCTTTCCTTCTAACTTGTTGTGCAAATAGAAAGATATTAACTCTTCTTCAGTTGGGTAGAACCGAAAACCTGGTGAAATTTCCACCATGTTCTTCTAATTCTTCTTCTTTCTCTTTTTCTTGTCTACTTTTTCTTTTTCCTTTTGTTATATATTTATAGGGTGTCAGCAGGAAATGGGACAAGAATTTTGCCGTGTAAAAGGAGAAAATTTGTAGAGTTATATATACTGGAATGTGGTTTGCTTTTAAGTTTCCACACGGTTTTAATTGTCCTAACAGTAGGAGCAATTTTTATGCTTATTTATACCTTTTTATCCTTTTAAATGTCATTTATGTAAGGTAGAATGGCCTAAATGACATTTATGCTTGTGCCACTTTGTCATGCCAGTTCCACACTTAATAATTTATCAATTGAACACTTACACTCCTTCAAATTGTGCCTAATAAATGCTTATGACAAGAGGCTGTCAGTGCATATAATACAATCTCCTCCACATTGGCTGCCACGTCAGAAAATAACAATGTGTAGATGCCATGTCACATGGTAGATAAAAATAATTAAAATCAAAAATAAAAATAAAAATAAAATTCACACGTAAAAATTATCTATTCCGATCGATACTTTTTCCGTTTCTCCTTATCCTTATCCCATTGTCTTCTTATTTTATGTTTCTACTATCATATGGGTTTTAGATCCGGAACTTTGGCCGAATTTTCGCTGGCAGTGACTCTTATATAGCCGGCGATGTTCAATGAAGCTAACTCCGACGACTTGTTGAGCTTTTTAGTCGTTGTTCGGTATCAGTGCTGTTGGAGCAACACCACTAACCCCCACCTCTATGCCGCCACTTTCAACAACCTCCGCCAGGGACTACCTTCGACCACCGGGAATTCTTGCCGGTGATTTCTTTCTCATCTCCAATTACCCAGTGCCTTTTCTCGTTTGTGTATGCCCCAATCTAGAAATTGATTACAAAGAGAGAAACAAAATCGAATTTTGATTATAATTACACAGGGAACAAAAACTAGAAATTGGGGTTTCGGAAATTCGAGGAGGGAAATTTAAGGTGAGATTATCCAAATATGTGTTATATATATACAGAGAGAAATAAAATCGAATTTTGATCGTATTCAGTAGTGAAAAGGTGAAATTTTTTTTTTGATTGTTTGAGGGTCAAGAGAAGGGGATGAAAAGGGGAAGAACATGAAAGAGTGGAAAAGTGCATGTAAGGATTTGCATTTGCAGGCGGTAATTAAATCAATGATTTGCACTAAGAAATTTGATTTAAAATTTAATTTATCTCATATCAGTGCTAAATCAAATTCATTGTTTACACTCACTTTATACGTATGTATTTCACACATTCTGTCCAACTCAGCTGATTCAATGCCACATAAGCTTGATTAATGGTCAGAAGTATTTATTATACACGATTTGAAGGAGTATAAATGTTCAATTAATAAATTATTAAGTTTGAGGACCAACATGATAAAGTGACATAAGTATAAGTGTCATTTATGCCATTCTGCCTTTATTTAATTTCTTATTTTGAACCAGTCAGCCTTTTCTTTTTCTTTCTTTTTTCCAGTGCGGTCACAATCAGGTCCTTCTGTTACATCAAGTAAAGTCAAAATCTAAAATAAAAATGTGGGGCTCCTAGTATTTTTGTCATTTGCGACCTACGAAATAATGACTTGCTTTCTGCACTAGAGACTATATACTACTACTTCCTCAGTTTGCGTTGGTGTGATATATTTCTTATTAGTATATTAAATTTAAAAATTATATTTTAAAATAGTTTAATTTTAAATTTTTAATTTACTCTTAATAAAAAGCTTGTTTACGGACGTGCAAAATGAGCCACATTCTTCGTGAAACATTAGTTGCCTCCAAATTTGGGAACCTAAATAACTTATAAAGCCATGGGCCACTTTGGATGATCACGTGGGCGCGAGATATTGAACAACGAACAATTAAAATGATTTCTTGTCTTATCCTAAGACGCAGAGTGAAGGTTGATTTGAGTTGAATCATGGACGTTGGCCAAATAAATTCTCCTTCAATAAGGGCAGATAAATTTTCTTAAAGAAATTAACTTCTATGCATTGACGGTATAAAAGATATTTATACAATTAAATTATTTATTAAATAATTATAGGTAAATCTCTTCATAAGCATAAATCGATAATCTGATAACAATGAAATAATCTGTTACTACAAATTAAAAACTACTGATAGAATATAAAAAACTACACTGTTAAAAGCATATAACTTACGCTGCCATCTGTATGAAAGCTTATGCTGCTACTTATTTACGGTCACCACCGTCAACATAGCTCGAGGAATATCATCAACGGCTGAGATTTTGTTAGTAAATTCAGCAGTGAAATTCTATGAGTTACTAAAGTTACCAACCGATTATCGTGGAAATTAAAAAAAAAAAAAACTTTTATTTTACCTAGTCGAGTAAATTGCCAATGGAATTATGTGTTATTTACCAACTGATTTATTGTTGGTAAATTTACTAACGTACTCAGATCCATGGATAAATATTACCAAACGGGCCTTTTTAACAACAAATCAACATTCATTGATAATCCAATTTACCAATTCGATTTTTTCGTTGGTAAATTCAGTTTTTTTGTAGTGTAATTATTAATTACTTTATTGCATATCAAACCTCGGCTTATTATCCATAGTTATGCCATTGTGAGGGGTAAAGCTACACTTTGGTAAGGGTGATCAATTGACTATCCTTTATCGGAAAATTACACTGCGTTTATAGAAAAAATATTATGTTTTAGAGATGCATATCATATATTGAACACTCTTTGTCGGAAATTTTTTTTACTTCTTTCAAATTTAAACACTGTTGAAAAAATTTCTAACTTTTCCAGATCATTAGTCACTCGATGTTGATTGTGTAAAAATACACACCAATATATAAAAGTTAAACTCAAAATTTTATGATTGTTCAGACCAGAGAGGTTTCAGACTTTACCACTGCCTAGTGTTGCACTCACGAAAAATATGATAACTCTCTACTTTATCAATCAACACGATAAAAATAATTAAATGTTCATTCCAAGAAGTGAGAAAGGAAAAGAACATGATAAGCAATTATTAAAAAGTAACACGATCATTAAAGAGCAGAAACTCTGAAAACTTACCGCGACTTCTCGATATACATTGGTCGAAAACTCTTTTCTGTTTTTTATTAGATTAAGGCACGACACTTATAAACTACTAATATTCGAAAGTACTGAATTTTAACTAAGTACTACATATATACACACACAAAGTCACAAATTAGTCTGTATATAACACCACTAAAGTATGCTAATGATGGGAACGAAAGGAAGATAATACTCTCTCTGTTTGAATTTACGTGAATATATGTAACTGGGCACGAAATTTAAGAAAAAAGAAAAGACTTTTGAACTTGTGGTATAAAATAAGACACATATAACTATAAATTATTGCATAAAGATAAATTATTTCCAAAATTAATCTTTTTGACATGGACTAAAAAGAAAATAGATTCACATAAATTGAAACAGAGGTATTAGCTAGTTGGTGCTAGTCCTAACTCACTTGGCACTGGCAGATAATTTGCATGAGTATTGAAAAATCAACAACTAAATTGAAAGTATCAGATGTCAATTTTATAGTAGTAAGGTTTATGGACAAACATGTCATTATTCGGAGAACAAGTTATTTACTTCTCCCTTCGGTTAACTAATATTAATTATAAAATATAATGTCACTATTTGAGGAGTCATAATGGTTTTTCTTTGATTAAAACGTTTACATGTATTGTTAAATACTTTTAATTATAAAAACTGCAATTTATAGTACTCTCAACTCTTCATTCTTTTATAAATGGAGGGAGTACTTATTTTTTATACTTAAAATCGTATTAACTAAAATACAGAATGACTCTAAGTATTTAAATTATTAAATACCAATTATACTTCTTGTTATATTTGTTAATTTTCTCGTTACTTTGTCTTAACTCGAAAAGAAATGTCATAAGAGTACAAGACATCTCCAGCTAGCAGGGCTCATAAATTCTTTGCACTTAAGTATAAGGTTGACCTGGTCCTTAAGATTGAAACATTGTCTCTCAAATTCAATTACACTTGCCACCCAGGAGTGCTGGGAGATGAATGAGATCTCTTCGGTCTTAATCGGTAGTCTCGAGTTTGAGTTCTAATCGTAATGGCGAATTTATGTTGTGAGTTATTGGTGCTAAAGTAATTATTACTTTTGAATCTAAATATTGTTACTTATAGGTAGAATAGCTCAGGAGACACCTGTATTTGTTTCGGTTTGACATCTCGGTCTCTGTACTCCATAAAGTTTCATTCAGACACTTGAACTCGATCAAAACTAATATTTTAAATACCTCCGACCATGTATGTTGTTCACTCACCCTAATATGAAGGACACATCAGATCCACCTAGATAAATAATATTCATATCATAATTCAAAATTTACTGTTTATAAAATCTTCAAATCAATTTATTTTTCTCAAAGAAAAAAAAGAACCCCACACCTTTTCTTCTCTCTCTACATTTCGAGATATTTGCCTTTCACCCATCACCACCATTTTCACCTTGAAAGCTCATAAATTATCACATGGTGACAAGCTACTCTTTCCACCCTTCAAGGTTTCCTTCTCTATTTAACCTCCTCTTTTTGCTCTATTCTTCCAAATTACAAAAAGTCAAAACCCCCATATCCACTCAATTTACCAATCCAAATTATGCACCGAGAGTAATAATTCAATAACAAATTTTGTAATCGCCGCAAATCTTTAATCTTTAACGATAACGAAAAGAAAACATTTAAAGAGGATTTGAATTGTTTAAGACTACTAAATCTATGGACAAGAAGGCTTGTAAAGGTATAATTTATGTTGGTGGTATATTGCCTTTTAGAACCAAATCATCAGATCTGTTGAGCTCGACCCATTTGAAAACTCTAAAAATTCATCCAAAATAGACACCAACACTTCAAATAATCAATTTTTGTTTTATTTATTTTCCCATTTGGATTGAATTGATGAAAAAATAAGGAGAAGAGGAAGTTGTTCTTTGTCATAATGGAGGTGATAGTGGTGGCGGCAAAAGAAATATTTCAAAACAGCTCTGAAATTTAGGGAGGTGGCGGTAATAATGGAAGAGTAGAAGGAGGTAGTGGCGGTGGAGATGGTGGTGGTGGAACGGGAGAAGGCGGCAGTGCCATCGCCAAAATCGAAGTGGGTGGTAGGTGAAGATGATATGAGTTGTTATACTTTTTTTTTCCTTTCTCTTTTTAATTTTTTATTGTTTCCTGATTTAGCCACCATTTCACGCTCACCATGCGCGTGTATATCAAGCATTTTGTCCATCTCAGTTATATTTATGCTACATCAACTTGGTCAATAGTCAGAAGCATTTAAAATATTAGTTTTGATCGAATTTAGGTGTCTGGATGAAACTTTGTGGAATACAGGTACCAAGATGTGAAATCGGAACAAGTACGAGTGTCTCCTTGGCTATTCTGCCTTACTTATGTATAGGTCAAAATCTGCCCTAAAATATTTAGGGCAATATAGCACTTAGAAATGAGTCAGTCGAGGTCAACCAGGAAGCAGCGAGGTTTGTGGTCGAGATGTCAACAACGGGCGAGATCGAACACCATTAGCAGAGTCGTAACGACTAGTTTTCAAAATGGGATATTAAAGAGAATATTCTAGTGGATATTCTCTGCACTTGTACTATTAGGCTGTGTTAGGGGTATGTCTCATATATATAGAAAAAGAGACAGTGATGTAGGGCATGCAACATTCATTTGATAAGAACAGACTTTTGATAAAAGATTCTCTCTCTCTCATAAAGATACAAACACTACATTTTATCAAGATTTTTGTTGGCATTACTTGACACTTTTCCATCAGATCCGAGAACAATTCGAATATTTTATGATTTGTCTGTCACTCATCATTGTCAGGAGGGACAATCATCTATATTGGGTGAAACACTTCTCTTATTTACTTAAATGCCATTTATTGTTATTTATTGCTAGTTCTTCTTCTATTATTGCTCATACTTTTTGAAATAGGTAATGCATGTTGTTGTCAATCTACCTCCAGATTTGTCTAACATTAGTCACGTTTTCGGAATTCACATCTAGAGATATTATTATTAACTAAGTTTAACCCATTATTATATAAACTCAATTGTTTTAGGCGAAAGTTATACTTTTTGGTCAAACAACTTATATAGAAAAACTAATAATTGATTATATATATATATATATATATATATATATGACTTAAAAATTCTGGATCCGTCACTAGTCAAAAGAATTGAAAAGCTCCTGATAGGAAACAGTTCCCCTTCAGTGAGCCCTAGATAGTGCAACAAAGATTAGTCGGATCACTAAATTTACACAGGACTCAACTAGACTTGCAATGAATTCACTTCCACTTATCTAAAGCTCATTTAATAGCTATGTACAACATTCCGCTCAATTTGTTGTAAATTTCAGTGGCATTTCCACCATTATTAGAGTCCTCATTAGACTGGACAAGATGTCGTATCGTGTTAGACTTGAACGAAATTAACAGTATATATGAGATCACATAACTTCCTTTTGATGGGAACGTACTTTAAAAAAATGAAGGAACTATATATGACCCCCTCCTAAAGACTTTTACGTAATTAAGTAGATTTTAAATATATTTAGTAGTGTTCTGTTTAACCTAGTTCACCACAAGCGGGGTGGCTTTTTTCCTTTAAAGAAAGTCCATAGGATCAATTCTAAAGGTGAAATCAGGAGATGATTATTTATTTTTTGGCAAATGTTAACTATAATAAATTGAACAATGACGTAATGTAAAACTAAAGTAGTGTACTAGTGTGTATCATTAAGCCTGTAGAACTCATTATCTTGAGCATAGGTTAGTTTTTTTGGTAGTCAGGCTTCTTTGGGGTCATCTAAAAGTCATTATGATTTTAGTCCTAGTATTTACTAGTGTTAATTATTTTAATTGGATAATACATGAGCTGATAATAAGAGTTGTGCTATTGTGAAAACTACATGTCCCCTCTCTCATGAAATATCAGTATTTTTATTAGTCCAATTGGAGGTTGGACTTAGGTCAAAAGTTTTTTAGAATAAGCTAGTCGGTGTACATGTGAATTGGGTAAAACACACTAATTTAGTATGGTTAAGTGATTGCCGATTGGCATGCAAATATCCATTCAAGAAGAAAAGGACAGATTCACGATTTAGCTCCTAACACACAATAAATGATAATGCCAACATTGGTAGGAAATATATAGTTAGCTGCCCGTATTGAATGCTTTTTCAAGAGCCAATTTATTAGTGCCTCATATTTTCATATGTTAAGAGTAACTCGCCCGCCAAAAGGAATAAACAAACTTTAAGCATTCGAAAGCTGGAGAAACTCCTTACTTTTAACCAGATATTGGAAGCAAATCTTAGAAGAGAACCAATAGCTCTATCCACCAACGCTTTAGCATATTGAAAAAAATCACGGAGTATTTAGATTTAAACTTTAGTCTCCTATGATTTTCATCCACCTCATCGTCTGTCTGCCAGGCCACACCCTTGGATTGCTAATTCGGAACTTTAGACTTCTTGCTTGCTCAATGTTTGGATTCAAATGAATAATGGACCGCACAATGACTACCATATCTATAACCTTTGTACTTGAGAAAATCTAACGCGCTTAAGCAAAAGATATGAGATGCAAATTCCTACAGAAAACAAACTTATGAAGCTTGACAGAATGGCTCAATTTCTCTAGGGTCTCGCCTCACGACCATATTAACCAAGAGAGACAAATAATTCAAATTTTTGAGCAAAAGCAAACAACTTTGTAAAATGGGATATCGCAAGATGTTACAAAGATCCTACACTCATGCGCATGACCTAAACAAATGCACTCTGCTAACCAAAACTTGAAACTTCAGCGAGATGGCAAAGTTTAAATCTAACGCTGAAGCTGATACCATAAAATTTACAGACGACAACTATAAACATGAACATATCAAGTAAAAGCAGTTATTAGAAAAGAGGCTGTGTCTACAATAATTTCGGGACGAGTAACCCTCAATGCTCAGATTTTCTACTTCCAACTTCGTGAACCCAAACTGTTATTCCCATCCTTGAGGCTCTATAAATGTCAAACAAAAGAAATAGATTAGATGACAAGAAACGTTTTTCTATTGAGATCAAACCAAGCAAATGACACACCATTCGTTTAAATGATCTGCTTGGAGAAGATCGTTTGGCCTTCTCAGAGTCTGGTTTGGCACGATCAAGTGCCTGCAAAATAGTAATGAAAAATATAAGTTCCGCAAACTACAAATTCACAATAATTAGATTCAACTAGCAAACAAGAAAAATAATTCCAGAAAGCAGTCCTGGGGGCATTCTAGTTACAAGGAACTGCCAGTAACTAGAATGTGATGCCAAAACAGAAAATTGAAATTAAAGCTGTCATATGTGCAGGACTTCAGTCCTTGGAGGCGCTAGGATCATCAGATATCATGTTTCGAAGGATCATATGGACTTTGAGAAACATGTATTATATAGTAAATCCTTGAAAGTTAGCTACCTTTGAGATCGGGGATTTAAGAGCTACAGAAACAGAATACAATAAAACTTGTAAACACGTGTGCCCTACATAGATAGAAATAACCAATAGTGTGGAGATTATCATTTCAAATCAAGAGATTAAAAGAGAGAAAAATAATTGAATAAAGAGTTGCATGGAAGCAAAGTTCCTTGTAATCAAACTTTTCTTTTGCCACCTTAGACTAGATTAATCTTGCTGAATAGCGCAAAGCTATTCTTGAAACTTAAAAATCATATGACTATCTAGACAGGTTGATGTTAAGAGATCTTTTATTAACCTTAATATATGATTGACAATCTAAATCTTTCCTTGCGCTCAACACTCAAGATTATGAAAACAAAATCCCAGTTAGCTAAAAGGTTTCTCTCACAGACTCGCACTATTGTTGGGTCCATGGAACTCACCAAATTCATATATGTAGAGTATACAAATGCTTGATGCCTGATTACAAGATTAAAAAACACAAGCAAGTTGGCATGACGGAACCAGCTCATGAATTAGTACTTTCTGTCTATTTCCATGTAATTTTAGGAATATTAGAATAGTTGTATATATCCGTGTAATTATGGAGTATAGTTGTATATATCAGTGTAATTATGGTGTAAATAGCTTTCCATAATTAGAGCACCATTACAGTTGGGAATAACGGATTTCCAGTGATGTAAATCAGAATTCACTTAATGGGGAGACTCTCATTTTGAGAGATATCAAACAAAATTGACAATATCAAGCCGAAACATCGAATTATCGGAGGTGCATCAGACAGTTTCTTTGAAAATCCGTAAGAACCAGGAGGTCCAACTCTGCGAAGGTACTAGGCATTACACTGTCATAAGCTTCTATAGGCTCCAGAGAAATGAACTATGGCATGTATGCAACTTCCTGTGTTCTATTTGGTTCACTTCAACAGCTTCTAGTATCCAGATTTGGTAAACTTAATAAAAGTGTTGCTGTAGAGGACGTGCATCTAAAAATTAATAAATAAATAAATAACTCCAACCAGACATCTAGTTCTTCAGAAGGAATGCTACCAAAGAACATCCGTACAAAAATGTCCCAGAATAAGTTAGTATTAGCTAAGGAAGTGTTTACTAGAACTTGGCATGACATTAACAGCGAGTTGGTTGGGAACACATAATCATAAAAGATGACTGCTGCAATGAGGAGTGCCTGCAAATCTCTTCTAGAATAGATTAGGTTGTTCTTGTGGCTTTATAATTCCATCCACAATATTGAGTAGATATAGGCAGTGAATTCCTTGTACTCTTTACGTTGATAAATCCTGATCTTCTAACATGTGTTGACTATAGAGTATGTCATACCCGTCCACATTCTACATGACCTCTATACTTGCAAAACTATCTAGAAGTTGTGTTGAGTTTTTCATGTTTAAATATCATCCATACCTTTTCTACTTCAAACTGAACCTTTTAAAACTTCTGAGAAGCCATCAGCCATCGCTACGAGAAAAATATACAGCTAGGCAGCTAAATAAGGGTAATCCCTTTTAAGATATGTCTGTCTCATAATAGTTCTGAAAAGAAAAAGATGTCTCGTATAAGAGCAGACAATATGTTTCACATGAGGTACTCGATTTTTGTGTTCTATGATATACACCTTAGGCCAACAAACCCAACAGATTTCATTTGCCGGTGCCACCTCACCTTCAGCAGTTAAAAGATGCTTGACAGACAAGTTATTTAACACAATAGGGTAATAAGCATAACTAGGCCAAGAATTTTGACTATTATATACACACAGAAATCTATGCCTCTTGAGCTTTTTCTATCCTTCATTTAGTTGAACCTCTTCCTTTAAAATTGATCCGGCAACACTCAACAATACTGAATATCAACATTACCTAATTTTATATCCTTTTAATACTACATCGATGGGTAGTATTATCCTTTAATACTACATCAACTATGCCTAATATTATCCCACTGTGGACTTCTTGCTTTCCTGGCATAAATTGGGTTTACTCCTACAGTTGTTATCAAAAGTTGAAGAGCTGAATTCCGGCGGTAGTATGGTAGGTTATATGGGAGAAAAAGAAATGCTAGGAAAGAAGGATAATGTATTTATCTTAAGATCAAGTATATATTTTAGTTTTTGGTGCAATAAAGCTACGGCACATGTATTAGAGCCGAATTCCATAGTTGACTTTCTTAGTTCTTTATCCACACTGTTAATTTCTATCCTTTGGATGTACTTTTGTCCCAACATCCCTTATTGCTAAGATTAATTTACTTATAAAAAAAATACTACATCAACATTAGTACAAGCCTAAAACAACTACCAACTACCGGAGCCAATCATTCTCATCTTAAAAACTCCTTTTGAAGTACCTTTCCCAACACCTAATCAATGCAACCACATTACTGTTTTAGTAAAGAGTTAAACTTTTAATTGTAAATACAACAACAACAACATACCGAATGTAATCCCACATAGTGGGATCTAAGGAGGATAGTGTGTACGCAAACCTTACCCTTGTCCTTGTGGAGGTAAAGAGGCAGTTTCCATTAGACCCTCGGCTCGAAGAAAGCATAAGCACAACAATAACAAAAGAGGAATACGGTAATGTAGAAGCCATGAAAAGAAGCAGTAACAACAGAAAAATACTAATACTAAGATGACCGAAGAGAAAGAACAACACGTAGCACTAGAAATCTAAGAATAAGAATATACGAGACTGCGTACAAATACTAATGGTATATAAAAGAACGATCGACTACCCCACTACCCTCCGATCCTAATTCTCGACCTCCACAACTTCCTATCAAGAGTTATGTCCTCGGTGAGCTGAAGATGCGACACATCCTACCTAATCACCTCTCCCCAATACTTCTTTGGCCTACTTCTACCTCCCCTAAAACCCACCATAGTCGACCTCTCACACCTCCTCACTGAGGCATCTGTGCCTCTCATCTTCACATGCCCGAACCATCTCAGCTTCGGTTCCCGCATCTTGTCCACCACAGAAGACACTCCTACCCGTCCTGAATATCTTCATTCCTGATCATCTCTCCTAGTATGCCCACACATCCATCTGAACATTCCTAGTTCCGCCACTTTCATCTTCTGGACATGAGGGTTTTTGACTGGCCAACACTCCGCCCCATACAAAAACTTTTTATTGCTAGATCTTGTTCAAAAGCCTACAGTAGTTCACAAAAAGCTACAACACAAGGCTCATGGTACCCCTTCAGGCACGTAGAAGTTAGCATCAACTATTCCTTTTTTATCTATTGTCCATTAAACTTATGATCCTTATTGATTGAGGGACTTCCCCAACTTGCAAGGGACTAGCACTTAGTAGTTGTTTACGGTTGTGTTGGGAAGCGTGTCAAGCTAATAGAAGAAAGAAATAATTAAAAGAGAAAAGCAAATAAATTTCACAAGATAAGTTTTGCCTATTCCATGACCGCACAGAGAAAAGCTTTATTGATACTGCAGAGAAAGAAGAATTGTGAGGGATGCCCATTTATAGGGAGAGATTAACTGAATTTTCCTCTGAGATATGAAACACAAAAAGAAAATTTCTACACGATAGGACGGCACTACGATGGTGTGCAGAATTTCTTTCTTTCATATTTGTAAGCTCTTTTACTCTGACCCTTCCTTTCTTTCTTTGTATTCTTTCACATGTTCCTTTCTTCTTTCATTTCTTTTCTTTTTCACATGGATCTGTTCCCATCAATCTCCCCTTCCTATACAAAGAAAAATATTTAAAACAAAATATTTGCTATTCTCTGATGTGGCGTGGAGTAGGCAAAAACTGCCGAGCCACATAAATCTTCTCTTGTACTGTGAAATTTATTGCTTTTCTTTTAATTTTCTTTTCTTTCTATTAGCCCTGACAACTGATATATTGATGCGAACAAACCCATGTGAAAAAGAAGAGAAAGAAAGAGACATGTGAAAAAGACAAAGAAAGAAAGAAAGGGTTAGAGTGAAAAAGGCTGCAAATCTAAAGGAAAGAAATTCTGCAAACAATTGCGGTGCCGTCCTATCGCACAGAAATTTTCTTTCTGCACTTCACATTTTAGAGGAAAATTCAGTTGATCTCTCTACCTATAATAGGCATCTCCCTCCTCCTTTGTAGACCATCCCTCACAATTCTTCTTTCTCTACAGTATCATTAAAGTTATTCCCTGTGTGACCGTGCAATAAGCAAAAATTGCCAAACCACATAAATTTTGTCTTTGTTTTGTCTTATGGAATTTACTGCTTTTAGCTTTTAATTATTTTTTCCTTTTCTTAGTCTGACATGCTTCCCAACAAGTTGTTGTTGTAGTGTTGATTGAGGGACTTATGCAGTAATAAGGATCTTCAATCGCTTATATTTTATCTCCTTTGCCCCTTGAGAGCTACTTAAAGAAGTACCTAAACTCTTCTAATAAAATATGATAAAGCCTACAAAAAATTAGAGCTACTATTATTTCTTCATGATAAACTAATCTTTTAAATTGATCCAAATTACCATGGAATTGAGGGAAGAGCTAGGAAATGGTATATTCAGCTGGATGGATATGCCAGCATATGAAGGATAGATGAGGGACATATTAACAAAGAGGTGCATATTCACTCTAAATGGCTAAAAGCTTCCACGCATTTAAAGTGAAGGAATAAATAACATGTACCAGAATAGTGCCCTAACCAGGCCCCCACCTTAGCCCCCTCGCTAAAAGGGAAGGACAAAAAAATGAAAGGGAGCAAAAGAAAGAATGTTATAGGATGGACGACTACATCAGCTCATAACATATAAAAAGAGAAAAGGAAAAGGATCAGTTATCTTGCAGAAAGTAATTGGAATACATTTGGGCGAGTCAGATTTAACCTTTCTGTTCCAATTAGACTAACCAATTTAGCTTTTTCCAGAAAGACGTTGATGAACATGTTATGGAAACACAGAACAGAGATCATATAAACGCCAAAGAGAAACAAACTCATACATTTTGATAGGATTGCATGAAGAATCATCTCTGAAACAACCTTGTTGTGTAACATAGTGCTAACACTAAATATTTGTCGAGTTTGGTGATTCTTTCAGCACAAAGTAATCAGAAACATAACCGCGAATATAAAATTGAGCAAATTTTCCAATTAGTATTCTTTGTGGGAAGACTTTGCCAAATGTACATTTGTAATACAGCAACTTAAAACATGCTATTCTACTATTTCTAAATTTATCATGAAAGATTAACAATTACCTGTATCAATGACTCCACCTGACGCCTCATTCGAGTATGCATGAAGCATTCAGAACACTGTTTAGGAAAACATCAGCGTGACTGAGTTTAGGATATCAGTTTTGGCACAAATATTTATTATCATATTAAATGCTTCTGAGGCATGCTGCGAGTGTTATGAAAACTATGAAAAGCTCATTAATTGCCATAAATTGATCACTTCACTTGGGATTTATTTTTTCTTTGAAATAATCCAAGTAAGTTTGTAAATGTATTGAAGGAACCCAGTGGGTCTACTACCAATTCTCCAGGAACACTATACAGGTTGGTTACAAATGCCTGAATTAGAAATCATTACAGGCAGCTTTCAGCTAGTGGGATATGTACGTGTGGAATTTAGTCTTCATATTCTCCTAACATATATAAGGTAACACCACATATAGTGCCAAGAATCCACAGTGTGGGATAGTCTAATTTCATGGATGCAAAGAATGAAAGGCTTTCATAAACATTCTCATTGAATGACGAATCCTTGTCTATGATATTAGTCAGAGAGAAAAAAACTGAAAGTTGTTAGTCAGCAAATCCTTCTATAAGGTTGATGCATTCGTCCTTGATGGAACTCATTTATAGCACAAATTCAAGATTCACTGGAGGCCTTCCAGACATAAGACAACATGAATTGTGTTGCATCAAGTACGGATACATTAATTTGACACAATCAAGAAACTTTTGGTCAGGAAATCTCACCTTAACATGATAATTCACGTAAGCATGAAAGGTTGATAGGTTCCAAACAGTTCTGTCCAGTTTTCTGCCTTCCACATGGCGAGGAAAAATGACTGCTCGTCAAAAAATAAGTTGAAGTCACGGAAATGGCAAAATATCAGTGGAATAACTAATTAAAATAACTAGTGTTACCAAAACTAACAAATCCGGCATTAGCAGATAATGCTTCTGTAAAAGCTTCCTTCAGTTCTTGAGGAGGAGATGGAGACCACAAACAAGGAGGGGCATTGTTAAGTCCAGCAGTTCGCCTTGCCTCAACAAATTCCTGATGAAAATCAAATTTCAGAAGTGAGCCACCCTACTCCTTTAAGCCCAGAAGGACCATATCCCAATAAAGATGGAGAAGCACTAAAAGATCTTGCAACAAAATCAAATGAAAAGGCTGGATTTTTTGGCAAACGCAATAAACCCATTTACAAATCATTGCACCTTCCTGGAAGACAGATACAGTTTCTTTGGTATCATAAATGATAATAAACCTCACTCTTACTAGAAAATGATGACAAGCAAATAGATACAAAGAAACAAATCATATTGTATCCAATTCCAAAACAATCTTCAAACTAATAGGATGAAGGTTGAATTTGGATGTTCAAATATCAGAATCTCTACCACAGTAATCCGTTAGTACAAAATAAAAATAAAAGGAACATTCTATTATACTACTTTTATGGAAGCTATTTAGTCCTCAGTCCTCACACCTTTTAATTTTCTTGGATTGGGATGATAAAAATGATACAAGAACACATTAAAATATGTATGGTATTACCTGTAGGAAGGAAGTTGCAAGAACGGTATCTATAGAATCATTAAATCTCATAGGAAATATGACAGTGACCTTCTCTGCCTGCAAACAGCCACCACATAGCATCATTTTAATCTGAATACATGATAGGCTCCTCAGGGATAGATACTAAAATAACTAACAATGTGCCTTTTAGCATGGCAAAGAGAGAGAACTTTGATGAGGATGAAAGACTAACAGCATGACTTAGCCCAATACTTAATGGTCAACCAAAAAAGGCTGTGAAATAAAGATTATTTTTAATACAGTCAGCTTAGAGGAAATAGCACATACAGAGAAGAGAACTTGACTCCTCGGAGAACTCAAATTCATGCAGATATTTGAAGAGTAATTATGCATTCCGAAGAAAGTTCAAGTCTATTAATCAACAAACGGG